>PVLD010034909.1:0-12258 GCA_004027595.1 Dinomys branickii | reverse complement strand
GTTTGTCCCAGTAGCGCGTTCTCTGTCGGGTTCAGGAGCTGAAGCCGTTCTTCCCTCCACACTCGCTCTCTCGGCTGGTCGTCTTCTTCCCGGAAGTCCTTATTTCTGTCTTCATATTGTTATATTTCATTGTTTGGGTGGTAATCCTCTGGGAGGTTCTCTCTCTGCTGCCTACCTGGTCGCCATCTTCCCGGAAGTCCCTATATAAATGTTTATGCTTCTTATTGTTAATATTCCAAGTTCATATTACTTAGAACCTCTTTAATAAGCTCTAATTATTTATCATAATTTTAGATAATTCTTCTTTTTGCAGAAAGTGAAGTCATCTTTAAATAATGACAGTTTTGTTCTCTTTCTGGTTCTTATACCTTATATTCTTATTCTTGTCTGACTATATTGCTTAGGTCCTATAATACAAACTCTAATAAATGAAAGTGGTGTGTATCCTTATCACTTTTCAGAATGCAAGGTGAGTACTTCAGATGTTAAATCATTAGCCATGATGCTCGGGTAGCTTTTTAGTAGATAGCTACTTTTCTGATCAAATAAATTCTATCTGTATGGCTCCTAAAAAGCGGTTGCCTAAAATTAGAATGGAATGCACCAATCTAACTGTAAATCTGTTGTTCAATATTTTCATGAAGTGGGGTAAAATGTTTACATAGGTTTTAAATTCTCAATCTACTGATGGGAAATCCACTTAAAGGAGGACAGGTTTATTGACTCACAATTTCAAGGTACTCAGATCTGGCTCAAAGGACTTCAAGGCAGAAATAGCATTGGGAAGGAATGGTGGAGGCAAACTTCTCACCCTGTGGCAGAGAAAGAAAGGGAAGAACATGGGATGAGAATAAACTCTTCCAAGTCAAAGCCCCAGTGACCCACCTCCAACGAGGCCTACCTCCTAACAGCACATTCAGCTATGAATACACCAGTTGGCGAGTTTAGCAATGGCACGATCCAGTTACCTTACAAAAGTCCCACCTCTAAACACATGAGTGCGGTGTACTTGATCTAAACCATAACAGGGGCTTCAGTTACTAAAGGCAGCAGAAGGTTCTCATTATATTGCCTGTTTCAGCAAGTCTCCTATGTGATGTTTCAGTGTGAGAATACACTTGGAGCGACTCAGTGGTGCTGCATTATGAATGAATAATATTCTCTGGTGACCAGGCCTTTCACTACATTTCTATGTAAACTAACAACTCATAATAATGGCTCTGCCTAGAACTAAATGCCATGCATAGTAAAAATAAGATGGGGGAGCATCATTTTAAGGAACGTTTATACTAGATATCATTGCTATGCTTCCTTGAAATTTTAATTACCCAATTAGATTCTTGAATTTTAACAACTGTTTACCTTTAAGAAAATAACGCAATTATGTTCGGAGCAGTTATTTTACCCGATGATAAAACTAGAGGAGTCTAGAAAATTCTCTCTTGTGATTTTCACAGAATAAGTATGGGAACATAGAGTAAAGGAAAAATGAACGAAGATAGAAATTAATATGTGAGGCGCTGCCAAGGGAATCAAAGCAGCATTAAGTATCAGTGGGGCACAGACGTGACTTGTTTTCTTTCTAAATTACTACTCAGCTCCCATCCCAAATGTTGCATGCCAATGTTTCAGATGTAGCCATTTCAAAATTCATCAAAGTACCTACATATGGCACAGCCCCAATTCATCTGAAATTCACAAAGTTCAAAGGCTTGGTAGGATCATCTTTAGAAGGCTAGAATGAAGAGAGAAAGAAAAGTGTCTTTTGAAAATATAGCCCTTCACATTTAGTACCCTTGCTCCAGCAGTATGAAAGGAGTGTTTCTGAGTTATTTGCCCATAAGTTTATAAAATTCATTTCATGCAGATAACAATGGAGGCTTAGGTTTCCAAGCCCCCTCTTCTTTGATGAGCAAAGCACTCACTGAATGACTACTATTCTCAGGCTCTTTGTAGACTAACACAAATTCAGTTTAGTCTAAGTTCCTGTCTGGTAGCACTCACAGTAGATTAGGAAAAAGAAGTAGACAGAAAATTGCAATGTAAAGTGACAAATTTCCATGAAGTTAAACACCAGCCACTGTGAAAATATTGAGAAAGACTGTATCTGCTTCTTGTGTCTGACTGTGGTGGCAGCAAATTCTTGAAACATGAACTGTCTTGTGAATAGAATATTGAAGATGAAAAGAAAAGAACTGAACTTCTGATTATTATAAAAGCAAAGCTGACATTTTGGGTGTGGTGAGAGCAGACACACAGGGATGTGTGAATTTTTTAAATGTTCTGGCATTACCTGCTTGAAATTTTAAGATGCTCCACATTTTCCCACATTGTGTATCCATTCCTGCACAGAATATAGAGGTATATTAAAAAATCTGTATAATCTCTGTCCCTCAGGGGTACACTAGTCTGAAACAGGAGTAACTGACTCATTTTGAGGAAGAAAAAGAAAATGATACAATGAAAGGGATTTAATGTTTTAAACGTCTGGATAAGATAGCAGGAAAATCAGGGTAGGCAAAAGTTAATTTTTCCTAGTATAGGTTGTTTTGGAAAAGGGTTATCTGATAGAATTAATGATTGGATTTGGGGCTTGAAAACTGCTTTGCATGTTCCACAAAAGGTGAAGAACTGCATCTAGTCTGAGAAAACAGCATATAAAATAACAGGAAAGCAATTGTTTATTGAAAAATTATTAGAGGTTTTCAGTGTTCTAGCCATGATTACAGGCTTCTGGAATACAATAATAAATGAAATAAAGCTCCTCCCTTAATTGGACATGCATTTTAGTGAAGAATCTAGCAAGATAGTAAGAAGCAAATAAACAGAGTGTCAGGGGAGAAGTGCCATGAAAACGAAACAGCAAGGTTCCCAATGTGGTGGCATTTACTAGAAATTTGAAAGAAGTAAGGCAGTAAGTTCCTTACTTCTAAGGCAGGAAACAGCAAGTTGCAGGTCCTGGGGAGGAGCAGCAATATAATATAAGAAAATATGGAAACCAGTGTAGACAGAACTCAATTAGGAAGAGAAAGGGTATTAGACAATGGCATTGGAGACTTAGACGAAGGTCGGGTCATGGAGGACCTCACTTTGAGCCTTATGATACGTGAGACAATTACTACAGGAGAGCTAAAGGCAAGGAGATTGCATCTCTCAGGTCTGTTGTGCAGTCATCTTTGCTGATCTCTGGGTGGTAGACAGTAGAAGGGAAAGAGAAGGAAGACAAGATAGAAAGCAAGTACAGAAACAACACACTTAAGATAACTTTGCCATGGCATTGTCCAGTGTGATTGTGATGCAGCCATTGACATACAGTTAGATTTGGGGTATGTGTTGAAAAGGGGTGACATAATTTGTGATTGGATTAAATACAGGCGATGTAAAAAGATACTCGTATTGATGACCTGAGAAAAGCCAACGACTGGCATTGCTAGTTACGATAGGGGTGTTCTGTACATATTACACTTAGGGGAACTACTTTAGGCCAGGAGAAATGAAGTTTAAAATTTGTGTAAGTAAAGAAACAAAGTAAGGTTGCAGGAGGTAGAGAATATCTGACATCCAAGTTCTGTATACATTATGCTTCGGCAAGCAGGTTTAGGCTGGGAGAACTAAAGTGTAAATTTGTGTATGGAAAGGAAGAGAAGAACGGCTATAGAAAAATAGAAAACATTTAAGTTAGATCTTCTAGATTAAGGGAAGTTGGGCTTTTCCTTAGAGATTTAAATTACAGAAGAATATGATAATGTCTGTATTTAGGAGGAGTATTTCTGCTGTTGCGGAAAAAGTACCTTTGGAGATAAAACAGGGAACTATTGCAAAAGCATTGGCAGAATCTATACGAGAGATAATGACACTCGATGCTGAAGTATTACCAGCTGACTTAGAGAAGAGGGAATGAAACAGAAAGAAAGCCATAGAATCTGTTGTGTATCACATTCCTTCTGAGCACCTATCTTTCCAGCCATCATTAAGGGGGCTTGACGCTTTATGACAATGAATTAAACAGATGATTGTTTGTGATTTCATAGAATTTATACTCTACTGAGAAAAGACAATAGCATAAATATGTAATCCATAAAGCAGTTAAGATGGTGATAAATGATACAGAAAAAATTTAGCCAAAAAGAAAACAAAAGAGTGTTGAATAAAAAAGAGAGGCTTTCATCTTTACTTTCTGTAAACATTTCCATCTATTCAGCAAATATTTATAGCATGTACAGTGTGTCTTCAGGCACTTTGCTAGACTGGCACTCAGTACAGATAAATTTCTATTTTTCCTGTAACATCTGGAGGCAAAATCGATTGATATTATGGTTTTTTAAAGGCTGTCCTTTGGGTAGTGTTCGTATCACAACAGTCACAGACCTTTGGGATTTTAGATACCTTTGTGAATGTCCCCACTAACACAATATCACTATTGAACTATGAATCATGGCTGTGGCGGCAAACCTTTGGCACATGTGCCACAACCAGCTGTTTGTTATCATTGAAAGCTCTAAAAGTCTCATCATTAGTGAGTTGTGGGAACTCAGGAAAAGAATTAAAATATTTGGTACATACAGTGAAGGACTCCAGTGCACAGAATAAATACATAAACAGAGGTTTAGTCTAATCATAATTATTTCTGAAAAATAGCATTGGGAAGGGCTTTATAAATAACAAAGCCACAACTCATCAGAGAAACTCTTCATGACAACTCCATTTAGAACGCAAACCACTCTGTCCTGTCTTGCTTCACTTTTATCCATATCATTTATCACTGCCTAACATCATCTGTCTCACTAAATTGTTGTTGTTGTTATTCTGGCTTTCGAACTAGAATATAAGATCTTGATTTTAGTGATTTTCTCAATCTCCTGTGCTGCTAAATCTCCAGCATATAGAATGTAATCTGGCACATGCTATGAGTTCTTCTTTTTTTAAATTGTATATGTTTAATTATTAAATGCATATATTTTGTGAAGGAATAAGAATACAATGAGCGAGAGTGGGGAGGAATAAGAAGATATTATGAGCACCCAGTCTGATATAGGTCAGTACCACTGATAAATTTGGTGAAGCACATCTATGCAGTCCAGGCTAATCTTGTTTGGCCCTACACATGTGTTTCTGATGAGCTTACAGAATACGCTGAACAACAATTGCAGTTTATCTGGAGCAGGGACTCTTTCTAAGACATACTACAATAAATCCCAAAGCTAGGAAAGTTGAAAACAAATCAGATTGGTTGATCACTCTCTGGTAAAAGGAATAGGTGTCATAGGTACACAAATATGACTAAGTTAGCAAAACCTCTTCTACTTGTTCATCCTGTGACTCTGGCAATTCCCATTCTCCCACAAAATCTATGTTCTCAACATCTAGAGAATAAGATCTGAATAAGCTTATTTCCCCCGGCTCTTCCACTTGTAACAGTCTGTGGTTCCTATTGCTATACATAATTCACCACAGTGACCTCAGCAACAACTGAGCTAGTCAGTCAACTGAATCCAAAGAGTTTACTTAACAAGCTAACAAGTTTGCTATTTGGAAATGCCACTTATACTACATCTTAAAATTCTGTTCCAGAAAGTCTAGGGTCCAATGTTTTGTTGTTTTACAAATTCAGGTGATTTATTTATATTGACTTCAGTAATATTTTACCATGATTTTAAAAAATGTGGTCCTTGTGGACCTTAGTTGATTAGAGAATTCAAGATTAGGCTGTTACTTTATTGGTCCTAAGAAAGAACCCTCTCTGCCCAAAATTGCTGAAACATACCTAAAAATGCCTTAAAGTCTTTTAAAATTAGTATAAAATGTATACAGGAAACATATGTGACATTTCATAATACATTAAAATGTAGTTATTCAAAATGAATGTACCTGGTGATGTAATTTTTATTCAACCTAGAGAATCAGGAGAGATCAGAACAACAGAGTAGTAAAAGGCAGAGAATGGGGAAAATGGCCAAAAATCTTACCTTTGAATAAGAAAAGACTGTGTGATGAAGTATCACCATTTTGCCCAAAATATCATTATGAACCATATATCCCAAAACATTTGTCATTCTCTTATGCCTGAGTTCCAAGATTAGTCAAGCACTGTTTTTACAATCAAAATCTTTCTGTCTTTTTTCACCCCAGACTGTCTTACTTTGCAGCCCTGATGACACAGACATTTATCTGACCTACAATCCTTGTGACTTCTCTTAGTTCTAACCATTGCCCAGATAGTCACGTCAAATTTGGCTCCCACATAACTGCGGTCAACATTCGATGTCAGAATGAAATTGAAATATTTCCTAATGATAGTAGATTTCTCTGGAAAGACTGAATTTTTACCTGTTCTGCCTTTGTGCTTACATTTCGTTCGGCTTCCATGTGCACTTTGTCCTAATCACTTGTACTTTTACCTTTCCATCTTGTCTTGCAGTCCTTCTGGGTTTTGATTCAGTATCCTTTATTAAATACACCAGTTTCTCCCTTCAGTTTCAAATTGCTTTGATATTAGTTTGTTCCCTAAGATATTCTAGCTTTGTATTTTCAACAATGACTTAGAGATACAAAGTTTGGGATATTACACCGTCTTCTGGTTAGTTCTTTTTGTCCAAAGCAGTACTTTCATATTGGTTAGACTACAAAGCTAAGTGAACCTTTATTCATATACTGAGAGGCTTGTTTGGTCCTGAACATGCTTCAGATGCCAGTTATTTCTGCCTCCAAATATAGTGCTTTATTCTTCTCTGTTTTGAAACTGATAGTAGTTTAATGTCTTGGGAAGCAGCCTACAATATTGTAATGCTGGAGAATCGAGCAAGTAGAAATATTTGCCTTGCTTCAGGACTGAAGTTCAGCTCCTTACGTCCCATTCCACACCCTGACTGTGTTCTTTTATGTTACACAAAATGAGTCTGCTTTTTCCTAAGTATTGGCCCCTTAAAGAGTTGGGGAGAGCTGTATCATTTTGTCCTCCTAAATCTTACCCACGCTACAATAAACAAGCCTCCTCCTTCAGCAGTCCCTTACATGGCATGAATGAAGGTACCTTCCCCATTACTGATTCTCTTCCCTGGCTCTTTTCCTGGTGGTGGCACTCAGAACAGGAAATTTCAGAGATCCTTACTATAACTAAGGGAAAATGCTCAAATGTATGCATTGTGTACATTTTACTTAGGATCCTACATCTCCAAAAACTTATTTATAAAACAATCATGATGGGTGATTTTCAAGTAGTTGGCTCTGGATCCGTGGCATCCGTATCTATGTCACTTCAGAACGTGCTAAAAATGCAAATTCTCAGACCAGATAGCAGATCTAGAAAATCAGAAACTGAGAGCAGAGCTCTCTAGACCGCGCTTCCTGGGAATCACTATCCTATAGGCTGGTGTTCAAACCCTAAATAGCTCTTATCCTTGCTGTTCTGTACAAGGCTTCCTACACTGAAAATGTATTTCACTCTCTTTTCCCCAGTTTTGCTGGACTTCATAAGGGATATTCCGCTGCCTCAGTTTGGTAACTGCTTCCTAAATTCTGAAGCAGTTCTCAATTATAATTGCTAACCTCGCAGCTCCCATGTTATATCACATGCAAATGTGATGAGAATGAATCCAATATTTACTTTAAAATAGTTTATTGTTCTGCAGATAAACCAAAGCTAATCATTCTCCTCAGCAGAAAAAAAAATGCTTCCACATCAGAGAAACTGACAGCTTCCAAAGGACTGTGGTGTGAAAAACCTCTTACATGTCAATCTATTTGTCCAAAGAAGCTGAAGCTTGAGGCCAGTACAGACTACGAGATAAAGACGCTAATGTTCAAAAAGAACTCATAGTTCAAATGGTCGAAATTAGACCTCTCCTTTATAAAGTAAACAGGAAGCAGTTAATCAACTTCAGCCTAGCCTACCTTGCTCTGAAATCATCTGACAAAGTTGGAAAGTTAGTGTTCCCAGATATTTGATTTACTTGATCTAGGCTGAAGGGTGAGCATCGAATTTTTTAAACACAATTTGTGGCCCAAATCTAATGCAGACCTGGGGTTGTCAGAGAAACACTGAAATAAGGTTTTCTCTAGACCTTGCCATTTGTCTGAAAGAGATGCAGGTGGCCGCAGGCTTTGAGTAGTGGAGTGGCATGATCTGACTTCGGAGTTACTAGGATAACGGGCTTCCCTGTTGAGAAGTGAATAAGGTATATGACACAAAAGAGGTTCAGATGAAGTGCTATAGGCACTCAAAAAGGGAGAGCTCACCACTCAGGGATGATTAGGGAGACTTCACAGAAGAGTAGGCTGCATGTGAACTATATTCTGAAGCTGAACGAAGCAGGTGTGTGAGAAGCATTTCAGGCATTCAAAAGGCTATGGAAAACACAGAGAGAGAAGACAGTGCAGAGTACTTAGTGAACAGCAAGGTCTCCTGGTCAATGATGTTTTAAGTCAGAAACAAGATGAGACATGTAGTTTGCAACTATCTTTGCGGGTCTCAAATGGCAGACTCAGGATTTTACACTTAATGTAACCTTGGAAGAAAAATTGAGACCTTTCATGCAGAAAAATGGTCCTATTGAAATCATGTTTGATTTTTTTTCTCTATAACTACCAGCGCCAGAACTATTTGCATATTAAGCAGAAAAGAAATAAAGAAGGAAAGGAAAAAATATATGCATGTATCCACAAGATAGCTAAGATAATTGTACTACTAATTTCTATTGGTTTATTGAGAGGAACAGTTAATGCCTAATTGTTTGATCAGTCTTGCATATCCATGTCTGGTAATCTGAGCAACTACTTTGAAGTTAACAATGAGTAATACAATAACCACTGCTGATTTCCTGTCATCGTTTTTGAGCTTCTGCATCATTTTATAGGTTTTGTGTTGTTTTGTTTTTCTCTTCATTTTTATTTTGTTTTTGTTCTTTTCTCTTTAAAATAAGAAAAGTATATTGCTAGTCCGCCTCTGATGTGTCTCCAAATGTATCCTCTCTCCTCTGTGGGTACTATCATTGCTTTTCCACTGGAAACACCACTGTCACACAGCAAAGATTACTTCCTAACCCTTCTACATATGCTAAGGTTTAAGCTTTCTCAGCTATAGCATTTGTTATCATCTTCACACAAAGTTGATATTTCTGAAAGTTGTATTAATTTGTGCTTTATCATCTAATATACTAATGTACTGCACTGTTTTTGTTTCTTTTCAATGCATTTGTACACTTCTCAATATCTTAGATATGAAGTCAACCTAGGTGGCCACCAGCTAATGAGTAAATAAAATGTATACACCCCCCACACACACACAGACACACAGACACACACACACACACACACACACACACACACACACACTTTTTACCCATACAAGGAGAAATCTTGTCATTTCTGACAACATAGATAGACTTGGAAGCTGGGTATTACTTTGCATGAAATAAATCCTGCAGAGAAGTGTCAGTGCTGCATGATCTAATTCATATGTGGTAATGAAAATGGTCTAGCACATAAAAGCAGACAGTAGAATAGTGGTTGTCATGGGATGGAGAGGAATTGGAGAGATTTTAGCTGAAAGACTTAAAACTTCAGTTATTTCATTTTGGTGATCTCACTAGATATTAATGATATTAACCTTTTGGTCTTCGATTTCATACACTTGTGAATTTCATCAAACAAGGTGCTTAGCTCCAGATTACTTATATAAACATCAGACATTACAGTTTCCTAGGGGGGAAATATACAACTGAGTGAAAGGTACTGGTGGGAAATGTGTAGTATGTTGGTATAGATGGTATATTGTCAGAAACTACAATATAAGTTCACGAAAAGATGTTTCTCAGTGGAGAGAAGGTTTTGATACAGAAATTTCAACTTAGTTTTTTAAATTTATTATTCATTACGCATGTTTTCCCTGTGAAAATTTACCCACAAAACTGCTGTCATGACTTTGACAATGGCTACTTTTGCCAAAACTTTCAAGTGTTTATGAAGATGTATTAGATGATGTAGAATTACTCTTAGTGAAGTTTCCCACCATTTATTAGAACGATGCTTCTAAAGTATTTCTCTAAAATAGGGCTCTTATAAATTTTCGCAGAAAGTCATCTTCTGTCATTAAGATTGAATTATTTTATTTCAATTAAAGATTAAAAGCACAATCATACTACTTTGGTTACTGATGTCAGCCAACATGCTTTTTGTAACAAACATTGCAACATGACCTTCTGATGAACTCTATGGAGTCCACAAAAAATTCTACTTTCTGGAGATACAGGGTAAATTGATATACAACTTGTTTTCCTATTTGCACGTTTTCTTTCTATTAAAGGTTAAATAGGAAGTCTCCAGTCCCACCTCTCATTCCAACCTAGACAGAATTAGAGGGGGTGGTGGCTATGGTTCTGGTGGTGCTGACAGTGTGCAAAAGGGGCCGCTCACACTGTCAGAGAAAATCAGAATGATGACTCCCAGCATCTTTACAGATTCTTTATGATATTGGGGTGAATGTGGGGCTTTGTCACTTAATATCCCTCAAATCCACTAAAATTTGTTTTTCACTTGTTCAATATTCAATAAACATCTTGGTATGTAAGCATAAAAACTACTCAAAATAAACTCTATTAATATAAATTGTGGGGCTTTCAAAGTGAAGTTGAAATTGTTTAGGACAGCACATTTATGAAAGGAAGCAAATGAAAAACTATAAATGATGCCAAATTTAATGTCAATTTTCTTGAACAGGCATGTTTGTCCATTATTTGTGTCTTACCCTTTAGCTGTTTTAGAATCAACTTTCAGCAGAGGCGTATTTGATAATACGGATAATACAGAGGTGTGGGCAGAAAGGGAAAGTTTAGACTTTCTCTGAGTAGTGTACTGATTCTGTCTTGAGAGAGAGAAACAGAAGGAGAAAAAAAGGGAGGAAGGGAGGATGGAGCGGGGAGAGGAACGGAGAGAGGGAGAGAGACTAGGAGAGAGGGAGAGAGGGAGAGAAGAGAGGGCAGAGAAAACAGAGAAAAACAGAGACACAGAGAGATGGAAATAGATATTTTAAATTTATGTGATCTCAAAATGAGTGAACATCATATAAAGAATATTTAGTGCATCCTGCTTCAGTGCACTTTTTCCTAGCATGGTTTAAGATTTTTCATCCAGTTTGACTTTTTGAAGGAAAGATAACATTTTCTACTATGCTAACATCACTGCCTTTGCCATTGTTTTAGAAGAGTTCTGATCTTGCCTTTATGTTCCATCTTAGGACTGAGAATTAAAAAATGCTTTCCCAGGCAATTTCAGAAAAATCGGGTTGCTGTGTCTCAGTAATATTACTGGTCCTTTGTTTCAGATCAATTATTAAGAGGCAAAGTCGTGTGTTAGATATATTCTGACTTCCTCTCTGAGGGAACTTGCCATGCTATCTAAATTGTAGACTATCTTTCTAGTTTTTCTCTGTTATTCAAACTCTCCAATGATTTCTAAGGATAACAATCATTGCTTTGAAATGGCGGAATACAAGATCATCATACACACAAAAAAGCAGTGTTCCTGTGTACCCAAGATGAATTTCTGAAGAAAGAAAATCAAGAAAACAATTTCATTCACAAAAATTTAAATACATAGGAATCAACATAACCAAGGAAGTAAAAATCTATGCAAGTGAAAATTACAGAACATTGAAAAAATTGTAGGGGACATTAAGAAATGGAAAGTCATCCCTTGTTCATGGATCAGAAGAAGTAATACTGTGAAAATGAGCATATTACCAGATTCAATGCAATTCCTAGGTAAATCCAAACAACATTCTCCAGTGAAAAAGAAAATAACAGTCCTGAATTTTGTATGGAATTAGAAAACACCCAGAGGATCCAATCCAACTCTGAGCCAAAAACATCAAAATGGAGGCATCAAAATACTGGAATTCAAGCTAAAGTGTAAAGTAGTGGGAACAAAAACAACATCAGATTAGTCTAAAAAGCAAAAGAAAGAAACGTAGAGGGATAGAAGGCAATAGAAGAGCCAGGACCAGACCTATGAGCCTACAACTTTCTGATTCTTGAAGAAGGTCCAAAAGCTTGTGCGGGGAGATTCGGGGAAGATGGCGACCGGGTGAGCAGCAAGGGAGCGAACCTCCTTAATAAACACCACCAGCTCGAGACAGACTTGGTGAGCGTGAATGCCGGAACCTCGGCTGGGAAGTTTAAACTGGGCGTATTTCTCTGAGATGCCGGGGGAGATGTGGTAGGGTGGACCAGGCTGCCGGGGCGAGACGTGGGAAAGTCCCAGACG
>PVLD010034908.1:0-12258 GCA_004027595.1 Dinomys branickii | reverse complement strand
AAGCTCTTTTCTATTATGAATAAAAAGAATTATCTTAAATTAAAATAAGCCAAAAGTCCAAGAACACAGAAGTCAGTGTCAGAATCTTTGTGCCATTTCCTGTCTTTTAAATAGATAGTAGTCAATTTCCAAACCATTCTCAGTAAACTTATTTTCTGGTCTATTTCTCAGTTTAACTGTTTTGTCAGCTGGAGTTTTTAGCTAGAAAATGACCTCAGGAATACCCTCCAGAGAATTTTCAGATTGATGTTCAGCCGTTTAAGGAACTTTTGCAGTCTAGATTTCAACATCCTTCTCCAAGGAAAAGAGAGTTAGATTTTTCTGGTATTTCTACTTGGAGAGATGCCATGCTCAGTGGTTGGGTCCATGTGTCTCTCTGGGATGTCACAGAGAACTTGGCTGTAGGGGTCAACAATTCCACTGTTGCCATCTAGTCTAGAGAATCCCAAGCTGACAAGTCTCATGTTGTGCCTGGGAGATCAAAACACCTCTTTTCCCGGTCCTCAGTGGAAGCTGGAACTTCATTCCTATCATTCTGTCAAGGAATAAGCTGCCCATTAGGCTGTGAGCTATGGGCACCTACTATGCATGGTCACCGAAATATGGAACTAGACAGAAACACTTGATGAGATTTATGGGGAGGTACGTGGTGCTTCTCACAGATCTTTCCATCTGAGGATCAGCAAGCATGAATGAACCAATGGGCGAGGTATATGTTTTCACAAGAACAAGGGATCTGGGAAATGGGAAATCTTCAGGGCTACAGAGAATTGCTTCCATGTAGGGCAGGCTTATTAATGGGCCAGGATGTGTGTTCTTCCCTCAGACTCGTTACCCTGGGGGAAATGTGAAGATGAGAGGGGACTTACTTCAGACTCTGGACACTTTTGCACTTAGAGATGATGGTTTTGGTGCACATGGATATGAATTTATGAGCACATATGATTCCCAGACTATGAGTGCACAGAGATTTCCCTTACTACAGTGAAGGGCAAGAATCTCTGACCACCCCAGCCAAGTTTCCTAAGCACCTCAGCTGCTGCCTCCTCTTGTACACCTCTTTTCATAAAGGTGACACCAACTTGGAGAGAGCTGGTGAGAAGGTGGCTGTCATTTGGCAGAAAAGATAGCTAAGGCCCCTCCAATGCAGATTCTTTTTTCTAAATTCTTTTATGGTCCTGGTCCCCAACTCAGGAAGGTCAAGGCCTGCAAGTGTTCAAGCACAAGCACTTGAGAGTGATTAAAGATCTTCTCATGACTTTCAATGTTGGTCCTCCAGGCATTGTATGCAGTGGTAATTGTGAGGCCTAAGGTTGCAGCAAGGGCCAACTCAGAGAAGGGAAGCGCTGGAAATATCCAGCAGGAGCATTCTGAGGATGAATTCTCCTCACTACACACAGGGGTAGACACAGCTGGTTCTGTGCCATGCTGTGCTCTCTAGCTGAGTATCCCAGGCTGTCATTGTACAGGATAATTGGGGGGTGGAGGGTGGGAAGGAACATTAGTGTCTCCATGTCCTGTGATGCATGAGTCTAGCTCAAGTGCAGATTGGCACAGTATGGGAGGAGAGGAAGTGAGGATGGGTTCTGAGTGATACAGGGAGGCACAGGGGCAGAAAACACAAAGATCAAGCATGTGTGGAGGAGGGGAAGGAGCCCCAGAGTTGTATGAAATCTCTGGATGATCTAAGGCCTTTGGGTAGGGGTTGTTACTGAGAACACTTCCTCCAGCAGTAGATGAGTGGTCTAGTTAGGTGTTTTCACTGTTGATGCCCTGGGGACATTTCTGACCCATATGATAGGGTGTGTGTCTGCGAGAATATAGATATTTGAGGCACAGAAAGACCTGTAGGTTTAGAAGGGGACAGATGTGAGAGCCAGAGAGATGACAGCAATAGTCGTGGCACTGTAGGTTACACACATGTAGAGCTGTGTCTTGCAGGGGCTTAGCATCTGTAGCCCTGTCTCCTTTCCTGTGTTTCCTTCTCTCTGCCAGCCACTGAACACACCCTGGACATTTGGGCCTTCTTAGCGAACCATGCTGGTTCTCTCCTCAGCCCATGCTCCATCATCAGGGAATCCCAGCCGCTGCAGTGACACCCACAGTGAGTCTTGTGTGAGGACTTACACCCTTACTCACAGGTCTTACTTCCATTCTTGAGTCCTCCAAGTATTTCCACTCAGCTACCAATCATCTTCTTCGTATAATCTCATCATAGCCTCAATCTTTTTGCAGTAAGAGTGGATGTTGCATTCTCTTCTCCAAGTGTTCTTTTAGTCTTTTCTTTCTCCAGTGTTTCACTGGTCTCTCTAGATGGCAACACTATGAGAACTGCCATGGTCCCTGACTCCTTGTATCCCCATTCTTCACAAGGAGCCACTGCACAGTCACCGTGTGCTATATGGTGAAGTGTTCACTCACGACCCTTCATGTAATCTCCACAGCACCTACAGCAGTGCAAGAAGTCACTGCCTTCCCAGAACACTGATAACTTGCTTACAGCTAAACAGCCTGTCATTTTACATTGTCTATGTTTTGGCATACTGATACCAAAATGATACCTCTGAAAAACAAATTTGAGGCTGTTATTTAAAGCTCCAAATCCTCCAACTTATCTCTAGCTGCAAACCCAGGGTTTATGCCCTGGACTGGCTTTGTCTGTCATCTTTTGCTACTTACTTCATTCGTTCTCTTGTTTCATCAGGCCAGAGTGAGCATCCTTCCCTGAGACAGCTTGTTCGCACCACAGCCCCTGTGTTCCTGCTCCTGCTGGATCCTTCAATCTGCCTCCAGTCTCATGAAACTCACATTCCCTCTCCATGGGTCCTTTTCTGGCAGTATTAGTCAAGCCACTATTCAGCAACCCTTTGTCAATGCCTATTTAGTTTACCACACAGATTCTGCCAGAGCTGACAAGGGTACTCAATGGACCAAGAAATATTGAGAATTTCTCACGGGAAAGTATTTCTGGAGACTTCCCAATTAAAAGTACTATTTCAAGGACCCTTATCTAATCCCTATACATGTCATGTTATCTACTGAGCTATATTACATCTGAACAGAATAAGCTAAGTTGTCCAATGTAAACCTTATGGCAAATTTAGAGAGGAGATAAAAGACATTATATATAGACATATATGAAGCATAAGAACAACAGTTCATGTGGTAATGAGCATAAAATCATTACCACAGATGAAAATATAAAGCTATGGAAGAAACAATCAGACAGTATGTTGTCTGATGCAAATTATATAGTATAAGTGGTCAATAGCCAATGAATTTTAAAATTCAGATAGATATAGCTTGTGATGGCAGACAGTCCTGAGGAAAAGGTAAAATTTATTTTTTCTGAAAAAGGTAAAATTTAATTTCAAACATGAATAATGTTGATAATAAAATCACAACAAGAGTATATGAGTATTTGGTATGTACCTGGCACCAGAGAAATACTTCGCACAAACCCCCTGTATATAACAACAGCCCAATGAGGTGGTCCTATTTACATTCTTATTTAACAGATAAAAACACTGAGACAAGATATCACCCAACGTTCTAGGGGTTCTGGTGGTATCATTCCATGGTAGAATGCTTGCCCGGCATGAAGAAGGTGCTGGGTACAATTCCAAGGAGGTGAAAAAAAGAGGTTAGGCCAGGCAGGGTGGCTCACATCTATATTCCCAGCTACTTGGAAGGATGAAGTAGGAGAACTGTGTACTTGATATTAGCCTGGGCAGTTTAGACAGCCTAGTAAGACCCTGTCTCAAAGCCAAGACCAAAAAAAAAAGAAAAGAAAAAAATCAAAAGTTGTACAGATAGTAGGAGAAATGGCTGGGATGTGAATCCAAGCAGCACTATTCCAAACTATAGTCATAAACACAGCTACAGTATATAGGCAATTACATAGTGATTGCTAGTTCTCCATGGTCACGTTGAAGATTAGGGCACTGACCTGCTAAGAAATGTGAAAGGGAAATAATAAACCATGAAGCGCAGGTCAAAGACACGTAGGTGATCTTGCTTCCTTTTCCCATGGTATTCTGTAGGACTGTTTTTGGTGATTCTGGGCTAGAAGGAAAGCTTAGAGGACACAACTGTGTCAATTTTCCAGGGGGGTAGGCAGCTTTAGGACCCTAGCAAGGGAATCTTCCCCCTGGGACACGGTACAGGAGATTCATAGGGAATGTGGACTCAGTGTTAGGACTTTCTCTTCCAACCAGGAATGAAGACTGACTGCCATTTCTAATCAGGGTTCTGTCCCTTACTCAATTTCCTGATATAACCTCTAAGCCTTCCTATCCAGGAGGCAACCCTTGATCTAATGTCCCCATGACTAGGAGCAGATTGTGTCTGCCAAGTGGTCCAGTAACCTCTGACTCAAGCTCCAGATTGCATAGCTTATGGAAAGAGGCCGAACCTGATGGGATTCCTAGGGCAGAACCAATAGAATCTCGTGACACTCTCTCTGTGCCCCCACAGTCCAGAGGACAATGACTACTCTAAGGTAATTTTGGTTCTTTGCCACAGCAAGGTACTTATTCTTTGATTTCCTTTATACTTTCTATCCTCTGTTAGCATCCTTAAGCATTCCCCAAAGATGAGAATTTTGGGGACTACTGGCATAAACATTCCGGCTTATCAGCTGTCACAAAAGTTAAACATTTAGGAAAGAAATATGTTTAAAGATTTTCATCAGTCATTACTTACAGTTTTAGAAATTTGAACCAAAGACTATTTCCAGAATAGGGGGATTTTTAAAATTAAGACAGATGAACTTGATGAATTATTATGCAGACATCAAAATGACACATAAATTATGACTAAAAGCTAATTTCTGGATTGTGGTAGAAGGTGTACATTGTCCAATGTTCAACCTTCCTATATATATGTAGGAAAATCATCATGAGAAAACAAAGGAATGAGACATGCATAATATGATTGCTATGTGGATGCACTTATGAGAAGGAAAAGCATTACTTCAATTTGTTTTCATGTATCAAGTACATAAAATAAATCACAACTATAAAGATATTTATAGTAATTTTGAAATCGTTCGCTTTCATTTGTCTTATCTCCACTTTCTCTGTATCATTTTTCAACTGCTGAGGTGCCTAAAGTTGAGTTCAGCTCTTTCAGTAGTATTAAATATAGAGAAAATTTAAGAGCAAAATTTCTTGGCACTGTAGTTGTATTTAAATCTAGGCTTGCTAGAAATGGAGTGAAGGGTTTATTGTTTCTCTTTTCAGAATAGCACATCAATTTGACTTTTGATTTTTAACCCCATTTTCCTCTGAACTTACAATTTTTTACATAAGAATAGGATGTAAGAACAGATTTCTGCCCCTTAGGAAGTTGTAGGGCTCTTTTTGAGCTGTGCATCGAGGAGCTAGGGAGGGTGTCAATATGCACTGCCTCCAGGCTGTGAATTATACAGCTCCAGGGTGCATCACATGTGAATGGATCCACTTTAACTGTAGAATGTCACCCTGTATAACTGTATTCAGTAACCTTGGAGAGATGCTTGGAAAGGAAGAAAGGAGTATATTGGGACAGGAAACATGAAAAGTGTGAACGTGCAGAATGGCACCTGCCCCCACGTATTAGGCAGAAATATTGTAGAGAGACCTTTCTTCATCTCTATACTCCTACAAGAGAAGACAACAGAATGTCAGAAATGACAACCTGGCATTTAGGAAAGAGAGATCTTGAGGTGGTGCCCTTAGGTTCCCATTTCCTATGGCTTGTTTACAGTGTAGATGAGTTCCACCCTTAGGTCAAGAAAGAGACTCTATAAGGTGATGAGAAGATTGGTCAATAAGTAAAGGCTTGGGACTTGGAAGACATAGGCCTGGAGTTTATTACTCTTCTAATGGTAAGTAATTACAGCAACCAAGCATCAGATGTTAGTGTGTGCTGAGGGGCAGGGGAAATCAATTTCATCCATCAAAGATGCAATGGAAAATGACCAATATTAAGAGGTTGAAGGAGATGACAGAACCAAGGTTGTAAGCCCATCCTCCTTGTTGTGACTATCAGTAGGCAGATAATTTCTTGGGAAAGAAAGTAAGAATAGTAGAAAGTAGAGGAGGAGGGCAAGGAGGAAGTAAGGGTAGAACAGGGATAGAGGAAGAGGAAGATGACGAAAAGGGAAAGAATAAAAGTAAGAGAGCAGAGGTGAGGGGAAGCAGGGCGATGAGAGAGGAAGAATCAAGAGCAAATGGGAGAAAGAAGAAGGGGGAGTGGGAGAGGGCACATGAAGGGAAGAGCAGCCTTATATAAGGCTATAAAGATATTGGACTTTGAAGCTGTATAATTGAAATGGACAACAAAATAAGCACTGCTCCAAAGAGAGTACAGTTTAAACCAGAAGGAACTGAGTCACCTTCACTGGTAATAGGTGGTAATTTCTTCCATCACTAGAAATAGGCATTCCTAAGCAATTTAGACTGAGCTATAAAGAAAGTCACATTTCTGACACACTGAATTGTCACTTGCAATTACAAATCTGCCACAAAGTACCAACCTGCACAAAGTTTCCAAATGGTTTCACAATTAAATAAATTTAAATGTTAATAATTAATTTAATAAAGTTCAGAAACTGATGAAACCAGAGTATATTGTTTGAAGCTAGGATATCAGCTACCACTGGCTCGGAGGGAGAGAGGATTCCCAGGGAAGGCAAATGAGAGGGTTCCAGGAGCGATGACAATGCTCTCTTTCTTGATATTGTCAAGAGCTGATCTGAGCTGGAAAGAAATGGACTGAGCCACTGAGTGTGAGAGCAGGTACTAGGTCAGAGTGAAAGCAACAGCCAAGCCTTTAATCACTCACTGTGATAGTATAAGTGAAAGGCTAAACCAGAGAAAGTACCTCCTCCCTCCCGCTCCTATTCCATTTTCCTCCATACAATAGCACCCAGTTAAGGGTTAGGTGAATCAGCACAGACATGAGAAGTAGTCTCCCTGCCAAGGGATCCCTGAACAAAAGTGCCTGCAGTTTTATGGACTCAGAAATAAGGAGATGGGAAAGCCTAGGAGTGGAAAAGTACTGGCTGAGTACTGAGTCAAATTGGAGAAAGGCGTCCTCAAGATCATTCCTCCCAGAAGGTTTAGGCAGAGACACCTAGAGAAAACCTTGACTGAAAGCCTTCAGTAAAGGGGTTTGGGATGTGCTAAGGCTAAGAATCCAGGCAGAGGTAAGAAGATTGGGGTCAGGGAAACGCTGGAGTCCATGGCTGTAACTCTCTTTGGGAAATCAAGTGCATTGCCTATGCATTGCCAGGTGTGGGGTGGACAGTTTCCCCACTGCCATGAGGTCTGACTAAAAATCTCATGTAATTTTTTGGCCAAGAGCCATATCCTCAGGCATGGCTAGAGATTTCATTGCATTTTCCTTTGGACACTTTCCTACATATATGATACTGCCTTAATCCATTTGGGTTGTTATATCAAAGCAAAATATTTTGACTGGGTGATTTATGAACAACAGAAATGTACTGGGGACAGTTGTGGAGGTTGGGAAGTCCAACATCAAGATGCTAAGAGATTTAGTGTCTGGGGAGGACTCTGTCTCTGCTTCATAGATGGTGACTTGTTATTGCACCCTTTCATAGCAGAAGAGGTGCAAGGGTTCATTGAGCCTATTTTGTGTGTGTGTTTTTCTGAGACAGGGTCTGGCTATGCAGTTCAGGCTGAACTTGAGCGTACTTTGTAGCCCAGGCTGGTCTCGAACTCGCAACGATCCTCTTGCCTCACCCTCCCGAGTGCTGGGATTAAACAAGTGCAACACCACGCCTGGCCTCAAGCCTATTTTTAAAAGACTGCTAATCCCATTCTTGCAGGTGGACCCCTCATGACTTAATTACTTCCCCCAGGCCCCACCTTTTAATACTATTGCATTGGAGATTAGGTTCCAACATATGACTTTTAAGGAGATACCAACATTAAAACGATAGCAGCCATGACAGCAAGAAGTCTTGTTTTCTAAATAAACACAATACAAGGACAGTATTTAAAATGCAATGGGGGTTGTTGGGGGAAAACAGCAAATCAGTGATTACCATAAAATTCAAGGTAGTGATAACCTTTCTGAGCGAAAAGAATATTGTGATTAAAATATGTAGGTTTGCAAAGTTACTGGCAAGTTGTATTTCTTTGGATGGTGTCTTACTTTCTCTTTGCTGAGACAAAATACCTGACACTCACAAGTTAAAGAAGGAAAGATATATTTTGGCTGACAGTTTTATAGAGGTTTCAGTCTATAGCCGGCTGGCTCCAAGGCAGGGATCACAGAGGAGAAAGTGCATGGCATGGTGGGCAGAAAACAGCAAGCAGCAGCAGCTGTGAGCCTTCCTTTCCCTTATATTCTATCCAGGCTATAAGCCTATTGATTGGTGCTACCACACCCAAGGTGGAGCTTCTGTTTCCAATATATTCATTCAGCCTCACCCAGAACTGTGCTAAACCACTCAGTGGGCTAATCCCGTATCACACACTCTTAATACATATTCACACACCCTAGATCCAGCCACCTCTGAAAAGCCCCACCTCTGAGCACATGAGGTTTTGGTTGGATAGCTAAACACAAGCCATAACGGATGGTAGTTTCAGGTTTTTATTTGTGGTAAACCATTGAGCTGTGCATATATACAAGATATTGTTTTCATGCACATATGTATTACAATTATATATGAATATGTATATATGTGGGTGTTCAGGACTCGGAGGTGGAGTTGTCCTTCTGTACCGAGGCCTAGAGAGCAAATCACAAACTCAGTCTTTGATTTTGTCTCTTTTCGCCAGCACTCAGAACACAACTTACCTCTTCTACAAAGAGGAGTAAACAACTTCTTCATTTTTTTGGAACTTTCTGAAAAGACCAAGCCAATAATACTATAGCTCTCAAGTAAAGGGGGTGCCCTGGATGCCAAAAGGGTCAGATGGGCAGGAGCAGAGGCAGAAGGTGACCTCAGCAAGACATTGGGGAAGTCCTAGTAGTTGATCTGGAGCAAACTAGGGTAGAAGTGCCCTTCAGAGAAGAGGTACCTGTAGAGTCTCGAAGGCCATGCCCCATGACTCACCCAAACACGCAGAAGTATTCTTTACTCATCTCCCAAATATCTCTCAAGCCAATTAAATTGACAATCAAAATTAAACATCACATTTGTCTTTACAGTTTTTCATTTACAAATGGATTTCTAAACAATATATTGTATTTTTGACCTTATAGCAATGGAATGTTTTTTCTCTTTCTTTCTTTCTTACTTTCTTTCTTTCTTTCTTTTTTTTCCTCCCTCTCTCTTTCTTTTTGTCTGTCTGTCATGACAGGGTCTTATTATGTATCTCAGGCTGGCCTTAAACTCTTAGCAATCATCCTGCCTCAGCCTCCCAAATGGTTGGATTACAGGCATGTACCACCATGCCTGGCTGTCTTGTTTCTTTTGAAATAATATTTATTCTATATATCCATTTTACAGTCGATGAAGATTTAGGTTGTTTTCAATTCTTAGCTACTATGAAAAATGTTTCTAGAATTGTTTTGTTCTCATACAGGTACCTGAATTTCTAGTAAAAATTCTGATTTATTTTGTTCCAGAGAGACAGAGGAGAGGAGAGGACAGGAGAGGACAGGAGGGGGGGAGGGGAGGGGGAGAGAAAAGAGGTATCTAGGAGCTGTTTCCCAGGTTTCACTGTAATAGGTAAGGGAGGACATTCCATAATTGTCATTGTGATTAAAAGACCCCAAACCATCCCAGACCTAATAAGTTCCTATGAAAATCCAAGCCTGCCTTCTCCTCCCTTGGCCTATTTTAAAAGTCTAGCCCACCACTGCTCTATCCATTCTTCCCTCCTGTCTCTTCAACACCATAAGATCATTTACTCAATCACGTCCATGTCTCACGCTGCCAAATTTTTTTTTTAAAGGGATTCCTGCCGACATTGGGATGCGAGGGTTTTTTGACTGGCTGTGGAAACAAAGGCTAGAGATAAAAATTCAGGATGTGGAGGGAACTGATATTACTGGGAGAATCAAGAGTACCTGGAAGGTAAGGATGTGTGTTCTAAGTCCCCAATGGTTTCTGAGCCACACTTTCTATGTGTAACCTGTCTTGGATCCATTTTAGCCTAAACCATGACTGGCACTAGGCTCAGGGAAATGACTCTCCGTAAGTGACCACTTGTGAATCTCAATCAGCACTGGCCCACATTCTATAGAACTCAATGGAAAAGACAATGCCCTGTGCACTATATGTGTCCATCAGATGTCGTTCCTTTGGAGGGAGAGTAGTTACTATGTGCCATGCTGACTTTACATTCCTAAAAGCCCAGTAGGGCCCCATACAATGCTTTTGTTATTGCTACTCCACGTAACTCTATTACCACAGACCTCCTGTTCGTCAAGGTTGTAAGGAAAACACTTATTCATGGTGTCCTCATGGAAAAATAAAATAGTTATTAATTCAAAGCTGACTTCAGAGTTGTGAGTTAGGTCCCCAATTCTGATGATAATGGTTTGAGACTGTGAAAGAAGAAATCAGTAAATATGTGCAGAATAAAGTGGAGCCCCTGTGGTGTATATAGTGTCCATTTAAAAACCCGGATACAGGGCGAAGAAAAAAATAACAATAGCTGAAAGAAAGGTCCAAAATTTCACCCAATTGGAAGTTCAACATGTACTAAAATAATATACATAAGATAAAGGTGAAAGGTTGCTGACTGCATTTTATGGCTCTGAATTCTTAGTTAGGTTTAACATCAGCTAAAATGCATCAATTGGGAAAAACGTAACCACCTAAATCAGTATTGGGACTCAAAGTACAGCTGTATCTGAGGAATTTCATTAAATTTAAACAAAATACTCCTTATTGTTTTAGGGGCTGTTCTTAAACATAAATTGGAGAATGTGGAAGTATGCCTCCTCCTAAAGAAAACAATAGCTTTGTCTAAATTTTCCATAGTCATAGTACATATTGCTCTAAAATGTCCCATAGTGGGCATGGATGACCTAACACAATGATTTTTTTTTAAATTAAGTCTTTGATGCTTTTTACCCAATAAAAAGAATTTATGGAGTATCTCCTGCAAGTTGAAATAGTGCAGCCTAATATAAATTAAAATAAGAGATTTCAGCATTGAAGTTCATTATATAGTACTTATGGAGAGAAATGGTGATTATCCCTGCTGTATTTCCACTTAACAGCACAATCTTGCCTATTCTTAAGCTTGAAAGAAGCAATGGCACCAAATGCTGGATATCGCTGATGTCAAGGTCCACCCATTAAAGCTCCTGTATTCTTCTTCTATGGCTGCTGGAACAAATCACCACAAAGTTCGCAGCTTGAAACTGTACAAATGTGCTATCTTACATTTGTGAAAGTCAGAAGTCTAAAGGGGGTCATCAGGGCTCCATTCGTTTTGGTGGCTCTAGGGAAGAAGAAGCCATGCCCTTCACTTTTCTAGCATCTCTATCCGCCCACATTCATTGGCTTCCAGTTTTTACCACTTAAACCTCTTCTATAGTTATGTGTGATACACTATGGGCTGACCCTGTAAGTGCCCACAGCACTAAAATCACTCCATCTTTTAGGCATTTGGGGATTTTAGAGATAATGTATTCCTCATTTTAAAAATTCATGTATGCCTATTTGTGCTGATATTTTCAAATCAACTCACTTAGTACTGCAGTCCCTCCAATACAGGGCCCTAGAACCTGTAAAATGGCAAAACTGCCATTCCTGTTAGTGCTCTCAAGAGACACTTTTACTATATCAGCACTTAGAACATTCTTTCATACCTCCTGGATCCTCTGGGCCATCTGTGGTAGTCATCAGTTGCCCAGAGTCAAACACAAGCACTGCCCTCCTTGGTCTCATGCTACATGGTCAAAACTGGAGTCCATACTCATAAGTGAAATAAATCAGCGATACATGTGCAGGCAACGCATTGTATCACTAGTGTAAGAACCCGAGCGTGGGAATATAAACTAAGAGACATGAAGGAAGTCTGTTCAAAAACAAAGAACAGATGGGACGAGGGAAAGGAGAAAAGAGAGAGACAGAAATGTATGTATGTATATATGAATATACATATATGCAGGAGGGCTAACATGGTTCTACTATTGTATTATATCACTTAATGCTAAGGAATAATTGATGACGGGTTATTTGATCAATATCGTATGTCTGTATGTATTATCCTGAACACACACTTCGAAGATATCAATATGCAAAGCAGCAACTACTGGTGTTTTTTTTTTTTTTTT
>PVLD010034907.1:0-12258 GCA_004027595.1 Dinomys branickii | reverse complement strand
CTGAATAAATCTTTCACATTCTTTGTTAGATTGATTCCTAAGTATTTCAATTTCTTGGTTGCTATTGTAAAAGGTATGGTTTCCTCAATTTCTCTCTCAGTCTGTTTGTTGTTCGTGTACAGGAATGCTATTGATTTTTGGGTGTTGACTTTGTATCCGGCTACGCTGCCGAATTTGTCAATTAATTCCAGGAGTTTTCCTGTGGAGTTTTTGGGATCCTCCATGTATAGTATCATGTCGTCTGCAAATAGTTTGCACTAAATTTTTAAAAATTTAAATTTTTATTAGTACGCTTGCAGTACATTATGATTACCTTCATCGTGGAGAGTTGGTACATGTACATAACACTCTTAATTCTTTTTACTTCCCCTTCCTTCACACCCCTCCCTTCATCTCTATTTACCATTCCACTTGCACTAAAATTGTGAATTAAGTAACTGCTAAAAAAGGAAAACATTACATTATCATTTATATATCTTCAAATGTAGTCATGTACCATATAATAAAATTTTGGCCAAGGATGGTTTGCATATACAATGGTGCGTTCATCAAATTATCACAGAGCCAAAACGTTTTCATCCCGTGGTGATGATGCAGCCCTTGGTATCTCGCAGGGCAATGCTACTCCCATGTGAAGTGACCCTGGTGTGAACAGACCCACCAGGCCCCTGCCGCTTGTATGACAATAAGATACACATCAGTGATGTACAGTCCATCACAGTGCACAGTGGCAATGAATAGCTTCGCCAATGGTGCATGCCTTTCCTGTGCCATATTTTCTACCATTATGTCAGAGTGCCCCTCTGCTTATAAAAAGTGTTATGGTGAGATAATATGCCACAGTACAGCAGCAGCAGCTTCTTACACCTCAGGTCTGCCATGTCTCTAGACGGCAGTAAGAGGCAAAGCAAATCACACCACACAGGTCTGTCTGGACGCACTCGGTGATGTTCGCATAGTGGCACTTTGCTTAATGGCTTTTAAGAATATATCACTTTTAAGAATATATCACCGTCATTGAGGTATGACTATAGTTTATTTCTCTCTTAAAATATTCAAAACTCCTTATAAAATGTAAAAGACACAGCATTCATGGGATCCACTTTAAATCATTATTATTTAAAGTGAACGTTTAGGTTTTTTAATTTAATATAATTATGTTAATACTTTAGGGGCCAGGGATATAGCTCAGTGGCACAGCACCTGCCTGGCAAGTGCAAGGTCCTGAGTTCCATTCCCTATACCACAAAATAATATTTTAGGAAAATAGAACCATTCATAACCCAAATATTCAATACCCAGCTAGTCATCAATGTGCCGATATTGCACCTAAACATACATACAAATTTAAGAATAAAATGAACAATTTAACATTGCAAAATATTTACCACCCATTTGAAACCACTGAGACTATATCACTAGTCCATGAGCATTTCTTAGATCATACACCGGATGAAAGTGATATAAGAAAATGACTCTGTGAAGCCCTGGGAGGTTCTACTGCATCTGCGCTGGTAGGAAGCACTGGCAAGCGATTCGGTCTTTGCTGTCACTTAAGTGTCTCTTCTGCTCGCGTCTCCCATGCTCTGAAGCTGTGCCCTTCCCCAGTGTGGCCACTACCACAACACACAGCCTTCAGAGTCTCCCAGTGTCGCTGCGTTTGGTTTCAACGAGTTAGGGAAAGAGACCTTGGGAAGTTGTCCCTGGGGCCTGAGAAATGAGTCATGACTCAACGCGCCGTGACTAACTTTCACTGTGGGCACTTTTCTCTCTCCTCTCCCATCAGGGGAGGGTAATAAGGAAACAAGCACCGTGCTGTGCTGCAGGAGGAACCCTGTACCTCCCCGAAGGCTGCTGGACGGAAACCACTCCTTCCTGGGCCCAGTCACCAGTGAGTAACTGGAGCTTGGGAACCCAGAGCTTCAGGACAGGTAAAGACTGTCACCCTCAGGTAGGGCTGAAAGCAGTGTGATTAACATCTATTCCAGGAAACGTCAGATCTGCTGTGAATATAGGGCGGGCAAGAGGCCTTGAGTGATTTCCGTCTTTTAGCACATTAAAATTTCTATATCATTCCAGTGGGAAGAATCAGAGGAGGATCTAGCATACGAAGGAAAATCACCTCTAGTTTTGGCAAATTATTTTCTATTTAAAGATCTTTCAATTTCATTTTTTATACCACTGCCCTATTTAATCTTAGTTTCTTTTAGTCACTAGAAGTGGGTCAATTTATGTAAATATAGCATATCTTCTATAAGTGGTCATTCACAGAGAAATTTTCTATGGTTTTGTATATGTTCTGACAAGTGAACATAACCATGTAAAATGGTTGTAACACTTACAATCTAAAATCAAGCACTTTGGGGGAAAATATCTTTTAGGAAGGGGGTGCGCTTCTTTTTTATAATCGCAGCGCTCCACAGTCGGCTTTACGAAGGCCTTAGTCCTCCACTGAGCACACGATGAAATGGATCCCAGATGCAGCTTTCATTTCACTAAACGCACCCTGAAAACGAACATACTCTCTTTTATTTGAGAACAAAATTCAATTGTAAAGGAACAGAAAATGCAATCTGAGATCAATAGCCTATTAGAATGCCAGCATGAGGGATCATCTCAGCTCAGTTTAATCTACTGAAATGTGTAGCTATATTGTTTATTTGCTTGTTCATTCCTACGTGTGAAGTGACATACATTTAGCTTAATTTTATTGGAATATAAAGGGTAGAATTGAGTAGTATTCAAAAGTATAATAGAAAATTCAAAATTAACAAGCTAACAACCTGAGAGAGAAATAACTCAACATAAAATATAGATTCTCCTTAAAAGTAAAGTTGGAATTTTAATGTACAATATTCTCATTTAAACGAACATGTCATTTTTAAAAAGCTGGCAAGAAAGTGGGCTAGGTCTTTGAACTAGAAACTAAATTTAAAGATGCACATTTCATTTTCTTTGATTTGGATTTTGTTGTTGTTACTTTTATTTTGGGGTTTTTGTTTTGATGTAAGGCCTTGCAGTGTTTGCCCAGTCTAGCCTCCAACTCCTGGGCTCAAATGATCCTCCTGCCTCAGCCTCCTGAGTAGCTGAAATTGCAGCTAAGTGCCAGTATACATTTTAAAATAGGAAGATTTTAGATTACATAATCCATTCCTGTGACTCCATGGATGACCCAGCAGTGGTTCAAAGAGATCAAGAGACGTGCTTAAGGTCAATCAGCTAGTTTATTGAAATAACAAGTGTGCATCTGCCTGGCAAGGGGGCACGTGCATATAATCCCAGCACTGGGGAAGCTGAGGCAGGAGGGTCGTGAGTTAGAGGCCAGCATGGGCTACATAGTGAGACCCTATAGGAGGGAGAGAAAGTGTGACAGAGACAGAAACACAAAGAAAGGGAGAGAGACAGAGACACACAGAGAAAGGGGGTGGGGGAGAAGAAAAATGTATTTTTCATGGCTGGTTAGATGGGATAAAAAAAGGCTCCAGATTCAAAATGTCTCTAAGAGCAGAAGAAGGATGTGTTACTCTGGAAGACCCTGGCAGAAGGAAAAGCAGACAGCCAGCACATACCACTGTGTAACACTGTTTTAAGTCTTATAAGTAATGCAGAGATGCTGTAGAGTATATAATAGAACGTTTATATACTTACTCTGCTTAGCTGCCCTGGTCAGTTTTTCAAACACATTGTGCATATTCTGATCCTAGAGCTTTTGCATTTGCTCTTCCTTCTCTATACAACTGAACTCTTAGGACCTCAACATGGCTAAGTTGAGAAGATGACAAAGGACCAACAAGAGTGTGAGTAAGACAAGAGGAGGGAAACGGAAGCAATAACTGGGTACAGTGCCAGTGACACCTCAGGCCAGAGGAGGACGCAGAATTAGCCACTCTACTTGACAAGCTGGAAGTCACCGTTGCCTGCATCAGGCAATATTACTGGAATGACAGGGGAGAAAGCACACTCCACAGTTTCAAAAGCCCTGGAAGAGAGACATTGCAGGGATATGGGACCAACGGAAGGAATTACGTTCAAAGAAATGGGTGTTTTCAATGGGTGGAGATAACACCAGGTACGCTTTCTGATGGCATAGTTAGTAGCAGGGGAAAAATCAGCAGCTGTAAAAGAGGCAAGAATGGTGTCCTCGTAGAAGAGTTGCGCCTGTATGGGAGATCAGACAACCCCTCGGTGCTTACAGAAGTGAACAAAAGCTGTGATCACAGGAGTGTGTAGGTAATTAGATACCGGGATTAAATTTGTGGAAGTTCTCTTCACACGACATCAGCTTCCTTCCTGAAAAACAAAGCCAGCTCAGCCAAGGGTGATGATTGAGGGAGGGAGCAAGGAGTGCAGTAAAGTCTCCAGCAAATTCTCAAATTTACCCTACGCCTGAAACGTGCACAAGGAAAAATCTAACTTCTCTGTATAACGAACTTAATATTTTTATAACACTCCACCATTTGGAGGAAATAAAAATACTCAACACAAATGTTGGCTCCCTGTCAAACCTTTGGCATCCAAGTACAGGGGACAGCTCATAGAATCAAGGGTTACCCCTTCCATGGAGCCTCACAGCCTGGTGCTGCCCTTCTCTTAGAGAACGTTGATGTAAACCCCGGGGAGGGCAAATTGTTTGGTTGAGAATGACAGTCATGCCCACGTCATCTGATGCTACAAAGTGTTATCTTTGCTCACCGTGGCCTCCTGAGACCTCACCCTATCCTACCTAAAGCTCACTGACTCACCTTCCACGCAGCTTTTGCTCGCTGTGTAGCTGTCCTCACGAAAACTAGAGGTGACTCTCATGGTGTGCCTGCAGAAAACCACTGTGGTCATTTTCCCAACAGGACCCCTTCCAGACACCGCTGGACAGGGAAGCGGGAATGGCACCTCTAACCACCTTTACCCACCTTTGTCATGCTATTGCCGCCCATGCTGACACAGAGCCATCCTAAGAGGCAGCCTCATTTCAATATTCAAAAAGGAAAACAGAACAAAAGCAACTTGATTTTTGGCTCTTTTTCAACTTTATCAGTCTTCGTTACTTTTCTCTCCTTGCTGAGACAAAATACCCAACACCCAAAATGAAGGAAGGAAAGGTTTATTTAACTTACAGTTTGAGGAGGTTTCAGTCCATACTTGGCTGGTTCTGAGGCAGAGTGGCACATGGCAGAGGGCAAAGGTTCAAGGCAGCAGAGCACAGCAAAAACAAACAGCAAAAGGGAAGAACGGCTGTAAGCAGCCTCTTTCCTTCCCTTACATTGTAAACAGGATACGCCCACCCAGGGGACCTGTAGCTCTCACACAGTCTCCATGCCCTCCTCTTCCACAGGCTCAGGATGTGTACAAAGTAAGCACCCTGGCTTCCTGCTGAGTCACTCAGCCAAACCTCTAGACTCCCCAAGTTGACACAATGTATCAACCATAACAATCATCCTAGAAAAGAGAGGTCAGAACTATGTCTGACTACTTCTGTCCCACAGATTCCTAGATCAGAAGGTGCCGGCTGCTTGCTTTTCCTTCTGCCAGGGTCTTCCAGAGTAACACAGCCTTCTTCGTTTCTGCCAGGGACTAACTGCTCTGACTGAATGGTAAAGGAGTAGCTTTGTTCTATTACAAAAGGAAATGTGTGATTTGAATACTCTTGGCATGATGCTAAATAACAGAAGTTTCCGGTCAATAGGAACAAAGGATTGCACAAGACTAAAAGATGTTAGTTTAGCAGTCCTAAACTATTATGTCTTCCCCAGGAATGATCATAAGCATCACTGCTTTCTACCTGCTTTGTGTAACTTGGAGCTGAGATAAAAGACCTCACTTTCCACAATACTATGGCACTAAAAGCATGACTTTTTCAAATCAGTATTTCATCCTAGGGTTATTTTAATTATTCATATTTTGTTGTTATTGCTGTCTTTTTTATTAAATTCTGCACTGAAGTGATTATAAAGAGCACAATTTTTAAAACTCAAGTCAGTCAATAAACATGCTTTCTTGCTATCTAACCTACAAACCGGAAATATTATGTCAACTGATTATGTTGCGGCTATGTATGCATTCTCTTTCAGAGGTCGATCCTCTATCCTGAAGGATTTCTATCCAGTGGGCACTGCCTGTGTTCTGCTCATCATGGTTTAACCTAGAACAACCTGTTTTCCCCTTGGGAGAACAAAACCTCATTAATACACACAGGTTTGACAGTCAGCGCTGTAAGGTTTTCAAAGCTTATTAGCACTTACTACACACTACAACCTTACTGAGAACTTTCCTTGTCAAATAATCCACTGAAAACATTATATAAAAGTATGGCTTCACCAGAGAGCCTGGCAAGTTAACTTTGTACCTAATGGACCGAAAATTTCTACTTTATTGGTTGTTCTCATTCAATGTTTAGTAGATTAATTTCTTAATCATGCAGTTGTTTATAAAGGAGGAAGTCAGTTCATTGGAGCAAAATGGTTTTTTGTAATATGACAATGCAGACTTTTTGAGCTGAACTTCAAATATATTGGAGGTTAGATAAAATGGTAAGATAGTGATACTAATGTTTTTTATGATGGACACACAGGTTTTAATTTCTACAGAGGAAATCATGAATGATATTGAGTCCATTCCAGCCCAAAATTTTAATTTCATTGCAGTTTTATCTTGTACTATATTAATGAGAATTTTTCTATTATTATTGTATGTTTTATTTTGCTTCACATTAATACATATTTTGAAAACATTTAACAAACTAGTAAATTGATAATAAACATCTGACAACTAAAACTGTTTATATGTATAATTAATTATTAGGTTCTCATCTTCTTCCAAATATTCTAGGGAACATTAAAAATAACTGATGTTCCTTACCTTCAAATACAACTTCTAGTTTTCTGGGCCCAGAGGGTACAGAGTAGGTGCTGAGTGAATGAACTCATGAGTAAAATGACCTGTGTCCTCCAACTGGCCCCACCTGCTCAGAGCCCATTTAGGAGTTTAATTTAAACTCCTCCTAAATGCAAGTACTACTACACTAAGTGATGAAAGGGACAGGTGCCCTATGTTTTTTAATTTCCTTTCAGTTGTCAAGAAGTTTATAGCCAAAAATCAGAGAAGTCAATACATGTGTAATGGCTAAACAATAATCAGATAGATTTCAATATGAGTACCCTAGTCATTCTAATATAAATGATAAAATAGGTATTAAACACATTTAAGTTGTATTTGAAACTTGCCTTGCATGAAAGCACTAGTGTGCAAAGATGTAAAAGCAGAGATGCTGTATTAGTCAGCCTTGCATTGCTATGACCAAACTACCCCACGTAAACCTAAAGGAGGGAGGTTTACTTGGCTCACAGGTCAGAGGACTCAGTACATGGTCAGCTGGCTCCAAGGCACAAACGCCTTGGCAGAATGGCCTGGCAGGACAAAGATGCTCACTTCACAGCAGCCAGAAAACAGAGTGGGAATAAGGAAGAGCCAGAGAGAGGAGGGCTGGGGACGGTACACACCCTTCAAAGGCACACCTCCAGTGACCTGTATCCTCCAGCTGGCCCCACCTGCTAATAGCCCATTCAGCTATGAACTCATCAATAATTTAATCCATGAGATTAGCACCCTCATGACACAGTCACCTCTGCAGTGCCACTTCTGAGCATTGCTACCTTGCAGATCAAGCCATGAATACAGCCTTGGGACACCCTTCATATTTAAACCATAATATATGCTTTGATTAAGCACCTGCCTTGAGATACTGTAGAAGCACTTTGAAAGCCACTTGGGCAAGAAGCATGGGCTTTAGAGTTAGACAGCCCTATGTTTGAATCAAAGGCTACTGCTCTCTACCTAGTGCAAGCTGCTTAAGTGTCCCATATCAGTGTCCTCATCAACAAAATAGGGGCAGTTATACTGAGGTTGTTTTATGGATAATGACAGTTTTTTGTAGTGTCTGATGTATGGTAGATAGTCCGTGGCACATACCTTGAAAGAATCACAAAGGGAAATTGAAGGCTAGAGGCAGAGGAAGTATAAGGTCTTGCAAAAGAGGAAGTTATGCTAAGTCTGAGTCAACTAAATCAGAAACATGGGCTACTCTATTCTCACATTTCTCAGTATAGCCATCGCCAAACACTCAGGCGCAATTTGAACAAAGGAGTATAGTTTTCACTACAGGCAGACTTCAAACAAAAACGCAAATCAGCTTCTTTCGGTGAGGGACTGTTGCACTGAACTCTGTAGTCTCAGTAGCTCAGAGTACATCCCAAGGCCTGCACAGCACAGAGCAGGTGCTGAGTGAATGAACTGATGAGTAAAATGCCAGACTGCACAAAAACACAAATTATTTTTTGCACTGTTTGTGCAATGACCACAAACATGTTACCCTGTAATCAAGGGGAAAATGTATTTATTTTATTCAGAACTCAACCAAGAATTACTCATCACTTCTGAAAATAGGCCATTTTCAATCATTCCTCAAGATACCTGGCAAAAAGCCAACAGAACACTGTCTGCTATTTTATCCAACATGCCTCTAGGATAGACGCATATCATTATGTCTTCTGGTATAACTGTGCTAATGGATTTATACACTGCAATTTATTATATATGATTTATTTTCATTCCTTTTTTATATTACAATTAGAGCACTATATTCATCTTCCTAAAATTATACATGTAAGTGGGTTAAATTATCTACGAGCTCAGTATTGAGATAGTAAGAAGGAAGGGATAATGTGCGTCATGTAAAGGCAGCCTGGGGATTGTGCTGTATTTGGGGGGATGTGATTAGCACTGATCCCACTTTAGCATTCATTTCATGTGGTCTTTGAAAATTACTTCAATCACCAAATTACCGTGAAGAAGCTGTTTGCTGTTTTTAGACTTCGAAGAATCTGGCTGCTACTTTGAGCTTTGGTTATCTGCAATAGCTAGCGGCCTACAACTCATTCCATGTCTCAAGGATGTTTTCTTGGTGCTACTTATTCTAAATTGGAAGATTTGAGAATATTAAAGAATTCCATTACATGAGTATTACTGGGTAATAACAAAAGAAATCCTAGGGTTTTTTTAAAATGAAGTATTATTATGACATCTAGAAAACTATAGGATTTGGTTTGTGTGGAAAGTGCTTCTTATTTCAGTAAGGTAAACAATGTACCCATAAAAGAGTGTAATATGTTGAAAGTAAGGCAGTAGATACAAAAGAAATAATGATTCACTCTTTTTAAAATGATGAATACTTTATATTCCTACCTCCAAATTGTCCACCCCTAGTGTGGACAATCTAGTTTTTAGAGGGAGGGACAATTCCTTTTAAGGAGAATATACTAGGTACTCCTAGGAAGAGGAGATACACACAAAATCCTAAAAAAACATAATAATAATGCAGAAACTTGACAATGATATTTACTGTAGTCATATCACACAGAAAGTTGCCTAAAATTCTTTTTGACATTTCTCCCTCCCCCTGAACCTGAAAGTGTCACACTTATGGCTACTGTTAATATCTCTCCATCAGCCCGTATGTATTTTCAGATTTTAACCTTCTTACCAGCGTCTTGAGATAAAGGTTTTATACCCAAGGATGACTGCTTTTATGAAAAGACTAGTCCACCAAAAATCCTTCATAGTAAAATCTGTCTCAAATTTTCAAATTAAGATATATTAATCATGCTTCTCAGCTGGTTTACAAGGCTGGTGATGAGCTCCTTGGCTCTGATCTGATGGAGCATCTTATGTAGATGTTCTGGGCCCTTCGATGCCTAATCGGGCTGTAACAGCACTTGCATGCTCTGAAATCACAAACCAGACCAGAAGTTTCTAAACATAATATATGCTGTCGTATCTGAGCCATTGTAGTTATCTGTATATATATATTTTCCTATCCCCTCTTCTGCTGGTTTTCTTCATCTTCAATTTTTTTTTTCTTTTAAACCTGAATCCAACTTCCTCATTTCCAAAATCATTCCAAGACAGACTCTGCCATCAGCGCCCAGCCATATTAAGACAGGTCAGGACACAATCATTTCAACAGCTCCGTTTCCTAACAGGGAGTGCTCTGATTCCTTAACTGTGAGACTATTCAGTATTTATTTTTAAATTTGCTAAGATATTGTTTATGATGAAACCATACCATCTTTGTTGGAAGAATTAAAGAATTTAAAAAATTAAAACTAGTTTGTGACTCAACTGTAATCAAACACCTTTTGGGGGGTTTTGTTTGTTGGTTCTTTTTTATTTTTTTGCTTCTGTTACTCAGTGATACGAATATAATTCTATTATTTGTCCAGCACTACTAAAAAGAGACTTTGTGTTTGGATGGCATGACTTCGTATGGTTAGACCTAGAAATATGCACCTTATAGCCAGGCATGGTGACACATGACTGTAATCTCAGCACTTGGGAGGCTGAAGCAGTGGGATTACCATGAGTTCAAAGCTAGCCTGGGCTACATAATAAGACCCTGACTTGAAAAACTGAAAAAAGAGCCAGGTGTTGTAGTGTACACCTGTAATCTCAGCATTTGGGAGGCTAGGGCAGGAGGATTGCTGTGAGTTTGAGGCCAGCCTGGGCTAGTGAGTTCAAGACAAGTGAGACCCTGTCTCCAAAAACCAAACAAAGCATGTTAGCACTCTATAAATCAATTCTGTACAATCTACTATATATTAAAGAAACCACAGAATTCACCAGCCATTTGTTCTGATTCAATCTGATCCCAAAAGCACATGTGTATATATTCTTAAGCAATTTTCATCCTGTTATATTGTATATATTTGTAGCAGGTACTTCAAAGATTTGGGGCAAAGGCCCAGAGTGTAAACATAGGTACAAATAGATAATACAGCCATATTACATTTCATTCACATTTTATTTTTTTATTTTAAAGACAAAAGAATGAAGACATATGAACCTGAATAACACAAAAACAATACAGGAAATACCAAATTATAGAGAAGATAGTAGGGAATTAGCACTGGACGCTCTATATATATAATGTTATCTCCACATTTGTTACTCTGTTATACAGATGATGGCTCGTTTGATTAATCAATTTTCTCCACCCTCATCTCCATTTTTCTACCACCCAATCAGTCATGTTCCCTCTGTTAATAACTGTACTTTGGGGTTTATTTACTCCCTCAGACTCTCACCTTGGGAAGAGACATGGCTGCTTCAAATTATGCTGTAACATATATGGGTATATACAAATTGCTATGGCAGGAGGTGGAAAAGCACCCCTGCTCAAAGACAGTAGATAGGCAGGGAACCAGGTTCACTATGGTCAAACACCCACTGACAAGCCCTCAAGGCCATTGGGGTCCAGTTGAGTTGGCAGGGTTACCCAGCAAACCACCAGGCTTCGCCTCCAAACATAGCATCTGGAGGTCCAGTCAAGTCCTCAAGGTCGCCCAAGCAGACCACCGGGCTCCGCCCCAGCGAGGCTCTGCCAGGGGCCTGGTCAAGTCCACAGGGTCGCCTCCAGCAGACTGCCTGGCTCTGCCTCACTGCCGCACTGCTGGAGACCCCGTCCAGGTCTTCAGCGTTATGTAGCCTGGAGGGAGCCCCTGCCCCCTCAGGCTACTTAGCTCCCTGTCAAGGCCCCAGGGTCGCCTTATAGGCCACTAGTGTCTCCCTGCAGGCCACCTATGACTCTTTGGAGGCTGTCCCCACCCAGCAAGAGAACCGGGTCTGCACCCTAGTTCCAGGTCATCTCCTCCCACCTCCCAATCTCCAGTGTTGCCATTCCTCGCCCTTGCAGCTGGGCATTGGGTGCACTTATAATGCTGGGCACAAGGGCATGAGGGCTTCCTCACCCATGCTCAATGTGGTAGTCCAAGGTGTGTACTAAATTTAGTTATTAGTTCTAGAAGAGAATTGAAGGATTTTCTCGGGTCTGCTGTGTATATTGTTGTCTCTCAGACTCCAGGACTGCTGCTTTTTGTGTAATTTGTTACTATGGGTTCATACAAGGTTCATATATGCAAGCAGTACGGAGATCCTCTTGGTGCTCATATTAGTAGTTGTCTTGGTTACTTTTCTCTCGTTGCTGAGACAAAATACCGAAGGCCCAAAATGAAGGAAGGAAAGGTTTATTTAGCTTACAGTTTGTGGAGATTTCAGTCCATACTTGGCTGGTTCAGAGACAGAGTGGCACATGGCAGAGGGCAAAGGTTCAAGGCAGCAGAGCACAGCAAAAACAAACAGCAAAAGGGAGGAATGGCTGCAAGCAGCCTCTTTCCTTCCCTTACATTGTAAACAGGCTACCCCCACCCAGGG
>PVLD010034906.1:0-12260 GCA_004027595.1 Dinomys branickii | reverse complement strand
TCTTTGATTCACTAATTTTTTGTAGAGTTTTCTTCATCTCTATTGCATTAATTTCTGCCCTGAGTTTTATAATCTCCTCCCTTCTTTGGGCTCTTGGTTTGGCTTGTTGCTCTTTTTCTAAGAGTTTGAGGTGTATCAATAGGTTATTTATTTGCTCTCTTTCTATTTTCTTTGTATATGATTTCATTGCTATAAATTTTCCTCTGAGGGCTGCTTTTATTGCATCCCACAGATTCCGATAGGTTGTACTTGCGTTTTCATTTATTTGTAGGTAATTTTTAATTTCTTCTTTAACTTCTTGTGTGACCCATTGGTTATTCAGTAGGTTGTTGTCTAATTTCCACGTGTTTATGTGGTTTTTGGAGTTCTCTTTGTCATTAATTTCCTATGTTATTGCACTGTGGTCCGATAATATGCATGGGACAATTTGAATTCTTTTGCATTTAGGTAGATATGCTCTATGGGCTAGAATGTGGTCTATTTTGGTGAAAGACCCATGTGCAGCTGAGAAAAATGTGTACTCTGATGCTGTGGGGTGGAACACTCTGTATACATCTACTAAGTCCATTTGTTCACACTTTTAGTTCAGGTCTGTTATCTCTTTCCTGAGTTTCTGTCCGGTTGACCTGTCTCTTTGCGTCAGAGGGGTGTTTAGGTCCCCTATTACAATAGTGTTATTAGTTATTTGATTTTTTACGTCTGTCAAGATTTGACTGGTAAAGTTAGGTGCTCCATTGTTGGGTGCATAAATGTTTAGGATTGTTACCTCTTCCTCTTGTAGCTTTCCCCTAACTAGTATGTAGTGGCCTTCTTTATCTCTTTTGATTGTTTTTGGTTTGAAGTTTACATTGTTTGCAAACATAATAGCTACCCCTGCTTTTTTCTGGGGCCCTGTCGCATGGAGAATTGTTTTCCAACCTTTAACTTTCAACCTGTGGATTTCTTTTTGAGTAAAATGTGTTTCCTGTATACAGCATATCGTTGGATTGTGTTCCTTAATCCAGTCTTCCAATCTTTTCCTTTTGACTTTTGAGTTGAGGCCATTTACCTTAATGGTTATCATGGTTATATGTTGGCTTACTCTAGTCATGTTATTTACTTGAAGTTTTCCTTCTTTTGCTGACTGTTTAATTATTTGTTCTGTTTTGGGTGTTATCTGTATAGCTGTTCTTGGGATTGTGGTCTCTTTTTTCTCTGTCTAGAATATCTTTTAGTGCTTTTTAGTGCTTTTTCCAATGCTCGTTTGGCACTCATGAAGTTCTTCAGTTGTTCTTTGTTGTGGAAATATTTGATTTCTCCATTGAATTTGAGGGATAATTTTGCAGGATACATCAGTTTGGGTTGGAAGTTGTTTTGTCTCAGAATCTGTAGTATCTTACTCCAAGCTCTTCTTGATTTCATGGTTTCCGTTGAGAAATCTGCTGTGATTCTGATGGGCTTTCCTTTATAGGTGATCTGTTTCATTTCTCTAGCAGCCTTTAATATTGTGTTCTTTTGCTGGATATCTGGGATCTTGACTATTATATGCCTGTGTGTGTTTTTCTTTGGGTTATGGATCGTTGGGGTTCTATATGCATCGCTTAACTGAACTTCAGTATCTTTTACCTTTTTGGGAAATTTTCTGCTATTATTTCATCAAATATTCCTTTTATATGATTTGTGAGATCTCCTGCTGTTTCACACACTCCTATAATTCGAATATTGTTATGTTTTGCCTCATCTTGCAGCTGTTGGATTGACTTTTCTTGTGTTTTTGATGATATCATGAGATTCTTCCTTTCAGGCTCATAAGCTGCCATGCTGTCTTCAAGTTCTGAAATTCTATCTTTGGTTTCATTTAAACCATGCTTTGCATGCTTTCAGCGTTAGTTTCCAAATCCTGGTATTCTCTTTGGACCTGTTTCATTCTTGGTAATTCATTCCTAAATTGCTCTTGTAACATTTCTATTTGTTTCCTATTTTCTTCTAGTCTTTTGTCTATTTCTTCTCTGTGTGCCCAGAACATTTCTTCCATCATTGTTTTCAGCTCGTTTTTTGTCTGAGAAATCATTGCGGGTATGTGGGTTATTTCTGCTTTAAGCTCTTTTATGGCCTGTTGGAGTTGTTTCATTTCGGATGCAATCGTTTCATAACTTGCATGTATGTGATTTCCTCTTTCCCCTGTATCCTCACATTCAAAACTTGTTCTGGATGGGGTTGAGTTTTGAGATTGCGTTTTGTTCCTCTGTTTTCCCATTTTGGGGTATCAGATTCAAAATGTGGAGCTATAAATTCCCCAGGCATTTCAGCAGGCAAAGGTCTGCTGCAGAGGCTCCTCCAGTGATTCCTTCTCTTTGGGAGAATGACCCTTAAGCTGTCTGCTGAGATTTCCGCTTCTACTCCCTACCCCGAGACCTGTCTGGGGCGTATAAACAGCTCTCCGCCCCAGGGGTCTTGCAGACAGGCCACTCAGGTGTTCCTCCCTGGGTGGAGCTCCTTTCCCCCTCACAAATCCCGTAGGGGCGCCTATCTAGCTCTTCCTACCTGGGAGATCCCACAGTCCTTAAAGCTGCTTTGATATCACTCGCTGGGCAGAGCTTCTTCCCGACTCAGAAAAAACCGGTTAGAGCGCCCACTCAACTCACCCTGGGATCGTGCAGACAGGAATGCCGTTCAGATGTATCTCCCTGGATTGAGCTTTTTCCCGACTCAGAAATCCCTCCGATCGCAGCGGCTCCAGTTGGCGTGGCGCCAGCTGCAGGGGCAGGGCTCTGAGCGGGATCCTGGACCGCTGCCCAGATTGGCGCAATCTGTCCCAGTAGCACGTTCTCTGAGTTTCCTCTGCTCCGCTGCCTCCAACAAATCCTGGTTACAGCCGCCTCCGAGCCGATCGGGTTCAGGAGCTGGAAGCGTCCCTCCCACCGCAATTGCTCTCTCGGCTGTAGGCGATTTGAGCCGAGCTGCCGTCCAAGCGCAGCACCGATCCCTCGGGCGCCCAGCTCTCAGGATCCGCCCACTTCTCGCCGCGCGGCTTGTCCAGCTGGCCCTTTAATGCTTAAGGCCGCGGAGCGCAGCCCGGTCAGTTGGAATTTTGCAACTCACCCTGGGATCGTGCAGACAGGAATGCCGTTCAGATGTATCTCCCTGGATCGAGCTTTGTCCCGACTCCAAGACAGACCTTTTAGAAGTTCTTACTTTTCTGACAAGTGACATAGAATAAATAGGATGTTTATAGAGGTGAAGAGGGGCACAAAATCACCCAGGAACTCATTAGTAACAGAGCAATCTCTGCTCTCAAACCACAAATGGAGGAATTAGAGAAGTGGATGTTTAGATAATGAAGACTTTTTTTGGAGGGACAGATCCTGCTCCGTGTAAGTGTTACTGTACAATAGAAGTATAAGGGCAGGAGTAGACGCTGAATGAGCAATCCAAGGATGGATACAATGAATTCCAACATTGAATCAAAAATTGTATTTTACTGTATTTACTGCTGCTTTGATATTCTATGGGTCTACGTTCTCACTGTACCTAATTTATCCATTGGATGTTTGGGTCTTTTTAGACAGAATCTTGCTATGTAGTGGGCTGGTATCCTGCCTACTTTAGCCTCCCAAATTTTGTTTGCTCTAAGCTACATCCCTAACTCTGTAAAAAAACTTTTAAATTTTATGACAATTTCTCATTATACTCATTGTACTTTTAGTTGTTTTTCAAGGAGTTGCAATATCACCATCAACTCAAATTTCATGTTATATTGCTTCACTTAAAATAGCTTTGCTACTGTACTGCCCATTCCCCCACTGTCACCCCTTTTTCTCTAGTTGTCATTGATTTCACCTAGATGTGTTATGAAGCAAAACTAATCCTATGATTTTTGCTTTAAATCACAAATGCTTCTGGGACTCTGGTTCCTTTCTAAAACTCCGAGCAGCATTCAGCTTCAGTCTGAAAAAACTTCCTGTAGAATTTTTATAATGTTGGCATGCTGATGATATATTCTTGGTTTTCATTTGGCTAAACCTCTTTAAATTTTATATCTCTTTGGTAGATATAAAATTCCAAGCTGACTTTTTTCTAGCACTTGAAAGATGTCATTCCACTGTCTTCTGGGCTTCATTTTACTGATGAGAAGTCAGCAGCACTTGGTATTATTCCCTTGCATATACATTTTGGTTTTGCACTGGCTTGTTTGCATTCTCATTTTAATCTTTGTAGTTTAGTTTGACTATGGTGTGCATAGGTGTGTTTCCCTTTGCATTTTTGCTTCTTAGGGCTGGGCTAGTTAAGGTTCTTGAATCTTTAAATTTATGTTTTAGACCAAATTTTGAAAACTTTTCCCAGTCTTTAAGTATTGTTTTCTACCACATTCTTATATTGAAGAATCCACTTACCTGTATGTTAGATTAGTTGACATTGCTCCATGGGTCTCTAGGCACTGCTTATTTTTTTCTAAACTTTTCACATGTACTGTTCTTGAAATTAAACACTTTATTCATTTATTAAGTGTATATTTTTTTCTATATGACCATTGGCATAATTATTTTAGCTATTTTAAAATGTTGCTAATTCAACATGAGTGATTTCACATTCAGTCTATCTTAGTTTCCATCTATCCTAACTACATGTTATATTTTAATGCTTATGCATATGTCTGCATTTTTAAGTCTTCTCATTTTGTTTTCAATGATATATTGTAAAAGGTCTGCATCCTGTTATGTTCTGACAAATAACGGGTGAACAAACATTTCCCAAACAGATTTCAAAGGTATGTGTTATGGTTTATACACTGTGTCAACTTGGTGAGTCTAGAGGTTTGGCTGACTGAGTCAGCAGGAAGCCAGGGTGCTTACTTTATGTACATCCTGAGCCTGTGGAAGAGGAGGGCGTGGAGACTGTGTGAGAGCTACACACCCCCTGGGTGGGGGTAGGCTGTTTGCAATGTCAGGTAGGGAAAGAGGCTGCTTCTCTGCCTTTCCTCCTTTTTGCTGGTTGTTTTTGCTGTGCTCTGCTCCCTTGAACATTTGCCCTCTGCCATGTGCCACTCTGCCTTAGAACCAGCCAAGTATGGACTGAAACCTCCACAAACTGTAAGCTAAATAAACCTTTCCTTCCTTCATTTTGGGTGTTGGGTATTTTGTCTCAGCAAGGAGAAAAAAGTAACCAAGACAGTATGTCTCCTTTTTGATTGATAGTAGCTAGAAATGGGTGCAGCTCCGTTACTCTTTGTTCCGATGCTTAGTCTCTCGCACTAATGGAATTAGCCAGAGATTTCAGCAGAGTTTAAACAGAGAATATGGAGATTCAACTATCTGGCTGGTTCCTGAGCAGGCTATCCCTGCCTCTGATTTTCAGGTGATTGTGAGTACTTGAAATTAACCTCTAGTTCTGTAAGCCAGTTCAACTGCATGTTCGTACCTAAGTGGTAATACACCCGCAATGAGTAACTGTGTGCTGATCTCTGATATAAAAAGGTATTAAAAACAGAATCTCCTCTGTGATAGTGCTGTTACTTTTCACAAGACTGTAACCCATCTTTCCTCTGCCAATTCCAGCCCGTTTTTGTCACTCTTTAGTGCTTTCAGGTTATTTTTGTTCAGAGTTTATAGCTTTATTCCTGTGGTCTGATAGAAACTACACCACTATAACTGGCAGAAAGATTATCTTATGGCACCCAAAGGAGGAGGATAACATTGCTTTACAATACTGATTTTAATCTGCAAAACTGTGATACTGAAACAAGATTTCCCTTGTTATGTTATTACTGAGTTTACTCAGGACAGATTAAATACTCTGTATACCCTTGAATCCTGCTCCATCTAGATCAGCAGAAAAGCAATAGATTGTAATGACAGTGATTTTTGACATTCCTTCTACTTTCTAAATTTCTTTCCATGCTTCATATTTTAATGCTGTTGACCATATTTTTTCACAAGGCAATTATGAAAAAAATCTAGTATTATACTAATGGTGGTATATAATGTAACCCTAACACAACTTTCAGCAGCCAAGAACTATTTGAAATAGTTTAGATTGGCTATTCTGTTTCCATGAAAGAAACCATATCTTATGTGGGGCTTTGTTGAGCTTAAAATTTCATCTTAAGAAAATGAATGAAGTTTTAAGATATTCACAGGCTCACTCAGGAACATAATGAAGAAATTTACTAAATTAAGTAAGAAGAATAAGAAAGTAATTTCTGTGTTCTCCTGATTAAGTCAGTGATGGTATATTATTAAGATACAGTAAAGTTAGTTCCGAAGTGTAATTAATGCAGAAGTTGCCATTTTATGTAAAATGCATTCAGCTCTCTGTTTAGCTCTTCTCACAACGATGATACCCGAGATATGAAAATAGTGAGAAAGGAAAATCTCATAGATCTAAAATTCTCTCCTGAATTTCACAATTTTCGTATATAAAACTAAGGAATAAAATGGATGAGTTGAAGGGCCTCATATCTTTTCCTCATTTTAAAAAATACTGTAACTTAAAGCATAAACCTAGAACAAAGTCCAAAACAGATGCCCCCTCACCCCACCATGGACTACTGGGTTTGTTAAGTCTAATGTTGAATAAGATAGAACAGGAAATATGAAAAAACACAAGTATTTCTGCTCTAAAAGTAAATGGTGATATTTAGTCCCACTGCATTAGCAAAACAAAATGAGAATATAACCATGAGGAAATCAAAGCTATTCTCTTTATTTTAACCAAATGCATTTTGAAAGTGAAGGTTTTTCACTTGTTTTTAAATCTTAGTATAATTTGGTGTGTTCTTAGGACTGATTATTTCAAAATTGCACAAATAGATTTGTAATAAGAATGTCATTACAAAAAATTCATTGCAATCTGGATAACTTTTAGCCTCCAGGACTCAATTTTGACTAGATTGATGACTCTATATTGAAATTTTTGGTGAGTATTGCTATATTTAAACCATAATAATCTGCTGTTATATTGACCATTTTTCTTCATTAAGGATGGCAAATTACCTTCCAGACACTTACGGACATGGATGTTTGCAGTATCTCATATAAAATCATAAGACTTCTAAATAAGATTGGAGATTTCTTTCAAGGAAATGCTTGCTGTCATTTTCCTTGTTTATTCACAGAGCTGCCAAACTAAATGCTTTTATCAAAAACCTTCTGGATGATTCCATCTTCATGACAACTGCCACATTAAAAAGGGTAACAAAGCCAAAATGAACAGGCATTTGTTGGAGATGGCTTACTAAGCTATACAATGTCTCTTTTTAATTAAAAGGTATGTTTACTATTTAACATATAATTAAATGGTTGTCAAGCTTAGGAAAAGCAAGCCGGCATCCTTCAACTTATTTTTCCTCAAACCTCACTCTGTCACTAATTGAAGAACAATGGTCAAATCTCCCAACATTTCTGTAGTTACCTTTACTTGTATAAGGAATGAGGTTAACATTAATATTACCCACCTCATAAGACCATTGTAGCATTAAGTAAACTCATATATTCAGAGACCATTAAATTTAGTAATGATCAGAAAATGTTGACTTTTATTATTAAAGTCTAGAACAAGTTATATAAAAGCACTATTCTCTTATTAAAGGTCAATTAAATTTATAATGATAATTGTTACTATCTGCCACACTGCAGATTTATTCTAAACATGAGCCAGAACTTACAAGTAGTAGCATATATTATTTCCTCTGCGTTTAAAAATTTGTCATCACTAGGGCTTATCAATATTATTATTGTTGGATTTCTTTTACTTTTCTCACTCCAATAGAATTTCCTTAGTTTTTACTATGAAATTCTAAGATACAAATATTAGGGGGAAAACTGAACTTTGTTATTCACCTCATTTTCTTTGATCCCTTCTACATGCCCTGGACCATAAAAGACAGGAACATCAAGTAGCTCGAATAGACTATGGTTTGATGCACTGATTATAAAATTGTCATTTTGGACTCAAGGAATAACATTGCACTTTTTAAAAAAACATCTTCCATCTTTTAAAGAACAACTGATCAAGAGATAAAAGACAAAAGTGATAAAAAGAAATTTTGAAGTTCTACCTGAAAGAATTTCAAATTGTTTAATGTTTTTCAAAAGGAAACAAGGTTCCAGGTAAAATGAGAAACTGAGGAGAGAGTCATACCAAGGTGCTATATTGATACAATCAGCTCTTCCTAGATTAGCTGGATTTCTCCAGAGCTTCTCATTACTTGCCATCCCATATCACCTATGTATTCCATGTGTGCTCTGTGATCTTGTGCTCATCAATATATCCACTGATTCTCACGGATATGGAGAAATGGCCTATCATAGAGGAAAAACCCAAAATGGATCAATTAGTGCAAAAGTTTTCACTTCTGCTCCTAGTTCCTGTTTTTCCATCCTCAATTTGAATAAAATTATACTTCTTCCCCTAAATTGTGGTGCTAACTGAAAGAAAGGATGGGCAGAGTATACAATTCTTAGAGCATCTACTCTGTAATTTCACACCAATGTTTTATTAATGATAGTTTATATCACTGTTTTATTCTATTATGCCAAAGGTTAGCAATCTTCCCACGACGTACCACATCGTGACTATTTTAGATTCTTTGAGTCCCGTGGATTTTGTTGTTACTACTCATCTCTGTTGTCATGGAGTAGCAGCAGCCATAGACAATATTTGAATAAATTCACTGTATTCTAATAAAACTGTATTTATAGATGCTGAAGTTTAAACTTCACATTATTTCCACATGTCATGAATTATTATTCATTTCATTTTTTAACTGTTCAAAATATGAAATCATTCTTAGCTTGCAGGCAGTACAAAAACTGCATTACTTTGAAAATTATAAGGGGACTATATAATGACATTCAGAAGGGTCATTATAAGCACAGTATATTTCTTGTGGTATTGAAGAAATTAAAGTGTGGATATTGAGAAATAATGAGACTAAGACTAAGACTACTACTGTGGAGTGAGACAGATGGAGTTTTGATTAAATAGTTCAGAATAAGGAAATTATTGAAAGCTTTGAGAGAGAGGGGTTTGGCCTTAGGCAACAGAAGGGACAGGAAAGCAAACCAGTTAGACAGCTGCACCTACTGTCGGGGTATGAGGTAGTGAACATTAGGAACAGAATCACAGAGATAAACTTGAAAAACATTCTGAGGAATTGATAAAGCTTACAGACTATATTTTTGTCTTGCTTGTATTTCCTCCAGAAGATAGTTCAGGGGAGGAGCTCAATTATTGCTGCCTTTTCGCTCACGACCAGTTGATGGTCTCACAGGGATAAGCAGTAAAGGTGGAATGAGCTCAAGCGGAAGCCTCCTTTCAAATGAAGGTACCTTTCCTTCCTTTCCTGAGGGAACACTCAGCACCTCTGGTGTTACAGAAAGTTCTGAGGATGCAAAGGTACCTAGAGTGCGTGCCTTGTAAGGCTTCCTGCTGAATGTCCAAGACTGAGCCCTAGAATCTAACCAAGCTGGGTTAGATGCTCAGCTCTGCCCCTCAGCCATGGGAGCAAGGGCATGCTGACCTCTCTAGAGATCACTTTTCTGTCTTCTAACGTAAAGCTGGTGGTCATCAGAAGCTGCAATAATCAAGCCTTAAACAAGAAGCAAGAGGATAATAAAAAGAATGAGAAGGCCTTACTCTTTCTGAAAAGTTTTCCTAGAAGACACCCAAACTCCCCCCCTGGAGGATGAGTGGAAGGTCAGCAGGGAGATCGGCAAGGGATAGTATGGAAGGTGCCCCCGACGAAGGAAGAAGCTCAACTACCAGATTCATTATTTAAAGATATGTGTGCATTTATATATTATATGAATAAAATATAAAATACTACATTTTATTGAATAAATTTTGAAGAACTGATGTCTTAAAAGTTCACAAAGTCTGAATTACTTTGGTTTAAAAGATAAGGCAGTGCCTCATAAATTTTTATTTCCACTAGAGTTTCAAAAAGTCTGTTAGAAGAAATCTACAGGTAATAGACTGCTTGTTGAAGAAACAGTGTATAACAAGAAGACATATTTAAAATACCATCCTGCTTATCTCTAATACTTCAACAACGATATTGATGATTGTATTCACTGTACATCAGTAAAAGTGATTTCATCTCAGATTTTTATCATATATGAATGTATTCAACAACATGTTCAAATTCACTAATTATTAACATTTATATTTCAACACAAGGTCTATGAAGTGTTTTTAATCACTGAAGGTCGATACCAAATACCTTAATTAAACACGAGAGCCCTAGACTGTTAGTGGAATTTGGAATTTCTAAGTTTCTAAAACACAGCTCTCTTTTATCGCTCTCCAAATAAGTGGCATCATGTTGATAATTGCTAAGACACAAATCTGTGCTCAGTTACAAACAGCTTTTTACAAGCTGAGATCTTGATTTAGTCATTTAAACTCCTGACTCACTTTCATCTTATACAAAATTATGTAGATATGTTGAGCTTAACTTATAGGACCACTGAGAAGATTTAATACACCATGTATGTAATGCACTCAGCACATAATTTTTACACTGTAGTACATTTTCTTTAAACAGGGAACATTGCTGTCACCGTCACTGTCATTGTCATTATTTACCACTACAAATATTATTTTAACTTCTCTGTCCCCTTTTAGTTGAGATTGATTGATTTAGTCCTTTTGAGACAGGGTCTCACTACGCAGTTCAGGCTGGCCTTGAACTCACCTTTGTAGCCCAAGCTTGCCTCAAACTCACAGTGATCCTCCTGCCTCAGCCTCCCGAGGGATGAAATCACGGATGTGTGCCACCATGCCTGGCTGGTTGAGATTTTTATATGTTGAATGAAGTTTACCTTGATCCCTTGGGACATAGCTAAAGAATTTTATTTTATAGATTTGCCAACACACGTATTTCTTTTAAAAATTTTCTCAACTCTCCTCAACTCCTGGTCTCAATAGAGAATAAAGGAGGAAATGAACAAATTAAATCTGTTTGTTTATTGTTTCAAGCTGCCAAATGAAAGTTTTCTATGAATATGTCAACGTTGTACCTATGTTCCTATTAGTAGACCCCCGTTGTGAGTGAGATTATTCAAGGGATAGAGTCAGCATAATAATTTTACTTTTCTAGTCTTCCAAATCAGAGCCTTGCTGTTCTACAATCCTCTAGTTTGAAAGTAAGAACCACTACTCTAGATGAAAGCTTAGTACCAACCCCTAAAATAGCTTCCCGCTCAAACTCTATTATTTCTACTTTTGCAGTCTACCCCCCCACACACCTGCCAGAACAACTTTCCATAAATATTCTCCTCTTTGTGTCTGCCTCTGTTTTGGAATCTATAGCGTTATGTGTTATTCTGTACCTTAGCATGACAATGTCATCATCAGCTTCTCCTTCTTCCTCTCTTTCTTTCTAAATACAACTATCCTTTTATAAAATAAATCACTTCTGGACAACTCAATCTATTTTTCATACCCATAAAACTTTGACTCAGCCTGACCCAGGCCTTTACAACCTTCTCAGGCTGTGTTCAGAATCAAATTATCTTTTGTTATGTACAAAATGAGGCAGAACTCATGACTGGAAGATCTTTATAAATTCTTATCTCTTTTTTATTTTCAAAGCTAAATCTTATTTTTTAAAAAAAAAACTCTCATTGGAATTTGTATTAATTAGAATTTATATTAGTTAATCTCTCCTTAAAAGATGGGCATAAAGATTTTTAGGCGATAAATTGTTCATCTTAGTTTCTATTTCATATCATCAATGCTTAATTCCATCTCTCAGTCTTAAAGGACTTCAGTGGATGTTCATTGGAAAAAGGGAGGGAGAAATTGGAGTAAAATGATTTCTCTTTGCCAACCTTTTGCCGGACTCAGAAATAACATAACAGTTAAAAGTGTGAAACTTCTAAGTTATTCTCTTGAAGTGTTACATATGGTATAAGATTCCATTTTCACACAGTTTGAGGGGAAGCTATATCAGAGTTCACAAAGGAAGAGATTTAATAATATATATTATTAATATATAGTAATATTTATTTTTTTATTTTATTTTTTATTTTAGAAACATAAAAGTACAAAAACATATTGACAAACAGACACCCATTATCATAGAAAAGAGTACAATCACAACTAATCTATAGACAAGGTGATATGGTCTCAACAGTAGTTGTTGCTTTATCCATTGATATCTTCGAATTGTAGATGTATGGACCCATATACAGACATGCAAATTTAGTCAGACAGTTAATCCTCTCAACAACAGAAAAAAAAAAAAAAACAAAAACCAAAAATCCAAAAACAAGAAA
>PVLD010034905.1:0-12259 GCA_004027595.1 Dinomys branickii | reverse complement strand
ATATATGAATATGCATATATGCAGGAGGGCTAACATGGTTCTACTATTGTATTATATCACTTAATGCTAAGCAATAATCGATGACGGGTTATTTGATCAATCTTGTATGTCTGTATGTGTTATCCTGAACACACACTTCGAAGATATCAATATGTAAAGCAGCAACTATTGGTGTTTTTTTTTTGTTGTTGTTGTTGTTGTTTTTGCTGTTGTTGATGTTTGCCTGTTTTGTTTTTTGTCTTTGGATTTTTGGTTTTTGTGTTTTTTCTATTGTTGAGAGGATTAATTGTCTGACTAAATTTGCATGTCTGGATATGGGCTTATATATTTACACTTCTAAGATATCAATGGATAAAGCAATAACCACTGTTGAGATCATATCACCTTGTCTATAGATTAGTTGTGATTGTACTAGTTTTTATGGTAATTGGTGTCTGTTTGTCAATATGTTTTTGTACTTGTATTTTTTTTTAATAAAAAAAAAAGAAATAATTTGAAAAGAACTGATGTTAGCTCCTTTTTTAATATTTTGTAGAATTCACCAGTAAAGTTCTCAGGTCCTGAGCTTTTCTGCTGTCATAACTATCATCATCCTCTTTGTTCTCATTGTTAGATTTCTCTTACTACTGACTCAATCATAGCTGATTCTTGGTCTGTTAAGATATCCTACACCTTCATGCTTCAACTTTGGAAAGTTAATATGGCCAGAAATGCATTTGTTTCTTTTAAGTTTTCCAATTTGTTAGCACATGGTTACTTATAATAGTCTCTAATGATCCTTTGCATATCTGTGATATCAGTTGTAAAGTACCCTCTCCCACCACAGATTTTACTTATTTGGATCTTTTCTGTTCGTATCTTGGTTAGCCTGGATGAAGATATGTTGATTTTTACTCGTCTTTTCAAAAACTATTCATTTCATTGACCTCTTGTACTATTTCTAATCTACCATTTATTTCTGCTCTGATCTTTCTTTCCTTCTACTAAGTTTTTGTTGCTGTTGTTGGGTTAGTTAGTTTATTTGTTTATTTTGTGGTTTGGTTTGGTTTGGTTTGGTTTGGTTGTGAGACAGGGTCTCATTATGTAGTTCAGGTTGACCTTGAACACAGTGTGTATCCCAGGCTGTCCTCAAACTCATGATGATCCTCCTCCCTCAGCCTCTCAAGTGCTGGGATTAAAGGTGTACACCACCACATCCAGCTTCTTTCCTTCTACTAATTTTGGATTTGAATTGAAGCATTAGATTGTTTATTTGAAAACTGTTTCTGACGTAGGCATTTATTGCTGTAAACTTACTTCTAAGTACTGCTTTTGCTGCATAGATTATGTTGTGCTCTGTTTCTATTTTTGTTTCAATAAATTTTTAATTTTATGTTTTTTTTCATTGACCCAACAGTAATTCAAAACTGTGATTTTTAGTCTTCATGTATTTATGCAATTTTAAAGTTCCTGTTGACTTCCATCTAGTTTTATTTCATTGTAGTCAGAGAAGATACATTATATGGTCTCAACTGGTTTTACTTTACTGAGGCACAAAATATGGTCCATCCCGGAGAATGTCCCATATGCTAATGAGAGGAATGTTCTACCATCTCTGAGGAAAGCTAGTGCATTTAACACCATGTCATGGAAATACCCTTTGCATTCCCAAGACTCTTGCCAGACTGGGGTACATTATAATAGTGTACAGACCAGATAGTACAGGAATCTAGATAAACACTACCTAAAGAGCACTTGAAACTAGGCAAATCAGTATCATCTACAGCAACTGCCCTCTTCCCTCTGCTAGGTCAGCTGCAACTTAGAATGCTGGTCATGCAGTGGAACAAAGCAAGCCAGATGTCAGTGCTTATTTAGCCTAATTGACACAATGCCCCCCTGCATTGAGGGAAGGATACATGTCAGAGTCCAACCAGGGACCACCATCTGTGCTAAGTACCTTCTGGCGGTTTCCTGTCTACCTGCCACCACCAAACCTGCTGACAGCTTCCTGTCCAGACTGCCAGTTCTGGATTTTTTGGCCTCTCTTTAGCCCATCAACCCCAAATCCTTTTCCACTAGTAAGCCTCAATCTATCCCATCATCTGGTGTTAATACCTATTACAAGCCTTAATGAATCCTATGTCCCCCAAGCCATCTCCAAATATTTTCATCTGTCTCTCCATTACCTACTCCACTGCCCCAGCATGGGTGGGCTGCAGACAGGAAAAATGTGAGTTCTGCAGCTATTGAAAGAAAAGTTCCATATGTGTCTATTAAATCCACCTGATCTGTAGTGTGATTTAGTTCCAATGTCTCCTTGTTCACTTTTTTTGTTTGTGTTGGATGACCTGTGTACTGATGAAATGGAGGTATTGGAATCCCAAACTATTACTGTACTAGAGTCTATCGCTCTTCATTCATATTTAATATTGCTTGCTTTATGCAGTTAGGTGCTACAATACTGGGTGCAAATATAACTGTTAGTTCATCTTCCTAAGCTGATCCGCTGATCCCTTTTTCAATATACAGCATCTCTCTCTCTCTCTCTCTCTCTCTCTCTCTCTCTCTCTCTCTCTCTCTCTCTCTCTCTCTCTCCAGTTTTTGACTTAAAATATACTTTGTCTGACAAACGGACCAAAATGGGAAATGAAAACAAAATGTTCACACTATAGAAACAATGTGGTATTTACATGTATGTGTCTGATTTATTTCACTTAAGAGTATGATCCCAAGGCATATCTATTTAGCTAGAAATGTCTCAAGTTTATCCCTATTTATGGCAGAGTAGTATTGCATCATTTGGAAGCACCACATCCTCTTTATCCGTTCATCAGATTATGGGAATATGGGCTGTTTCCAAGATTTAGCTCTTATAAACTGTGCTGCTATAAATATAGGTGTGCATATGTTGCTGTGGTACGATTCTTTTAATTCTTTTGAAAAGATACTAGGAAGGGGAATAGCTAGGTCAAGTGGAACTTCTAGTTTTAGTTTTCTGAGGAATCTTCACACTGATTTCCACAGTGGTTGCACCAGTTGACACTTCCAACAACAGTGGAGAAGGGTTCCTTTTTCCCCATGGCCCCTCCAGCATTTGTTATTGATTGCTTTCTTCATAACAGCCATAATTTCTGGAGTGACATGAAATTTCAGCATCATTTTAATTTGTATCTCTCAAATGATCAGTGATGTTGAGCATTTTTTCATATATTTATTTGCCATTTGTACTTCGTCAGAGAAGTGTATATTCATTTCAGATACCCAATTTTGATTAGGTCTTTAAATTTAGGGTGGCCTGACTTTTTTTTTTTTTTTTGGTTCTTTATATATTCTAGATAGTAGTCCTTTGTCTGAGGAACAACTGGCAAAATTTTTCCCACATTATAGATTGTCTCTTCATCCTGTTGCTCGTTTCTCTTGCTGTGCAAAACGTTTTTAATAGACAGGATCCCAGTTGTTCATTCTTTGTGATAGTTCCTGTTCAATCAGGGTTTTGTTCATAAATTCTTTGCCTAGACCAGTGTCTTCAGAAGTTCTATGTTTTCTAATCTTCAGCAGATTTAGTGTTTCTGTTTTAATATTTAGATGTTTATCCATTTTGCTTTTAGTTTAGTGCATGATGAAAGATACAGGTCTAGTTTTAATCTTCAGTAAGTAAAAAGCCAGTTTCTCTAGCACCATTTATTAAAGAGCCTATCTTTCATCCAGTGAGGTGTTTGGTCCTTTTGTCAAGGATGAAGTTGCTGAATATGTTTGGAGTTTTTCTGCATTTTCTAATCTGTTTCATTGATTCTCCCATCTAGAGTTTTGGTTTTGGTTTTTGGTTTTTCTTTTTGTTGTTGTTGTTTACCCTTTTTTGCCAGTACCATTCTGTTTTTACCACAATAGCCTTGTAGAGTAATTTCAAGTCAAGGATTGTGATGCCCCCTACCTTGCCTTTATTGTCCAAAATTGCCTTTGCTATTCTAGGTCTCTTCTGGTTCCAAATGAATTTTAGGATTGTTCTCTCTAATTCTGTGAGATATGCTAGTGGTATTTTGGTTGAGCTTGCACTGAATCTCTATAACAATTTTGGAAGTAGAGCCATTTTCACTATATGGATTCTTGCTACTCAAGAACAAGGGATATCTTTCCATTTTCTGATATCCTCTTCAATTTCCTTTTTCAGAGTTCTGTGGTTTTCAGTGTAAATATTTTTTAGTTCCTTCGTTAGATTGATTCCTTCATTAGATTGATTTCCTTTTTTTCAATGCTATTGTGAAAGATGTTGTTTCCTTAATTTCTCTCTCAATAAGTTTACTGTTTGTGTTTAAGAATGCTATTGCTTTTTTAATGTTGACTGTATCCAGCTATATGACTGAATTTGGTTATTAAATCTAGAAGTCTTCTGGTGTAGAGGCTTTCAGCTTGGGCTTGGTTTGATTTTCTTTGGTTTTTAGGCCTGGGATATTTCAGAAAGCAAAGTTCTCTGTGTCACAGCCCTTAGCTTCCTGCCACCTTACTCTTAGTGCCTGTCATCTTAGCAACAGTGGTAGCACCTGAATGAGTAAGCATCTTGCAGACAACAGCTTACTCCCACAAAACCCAGCCCTTTCTGCCAAGGCACAGAAGGTTGTGTGTAGCAACAGCAGTGCCTGCTGTCCTCAGAGATAATGCTGCTGGGGGCTAGGTGTCTTGTGCCCTCATCTGCTGTCCACGCCAATGCTATTTCTCACCTCATCATCAGGCCTGGGTGTTGGCAGATAAGACTTGACCAGAAGTCCTGGTAACCTACATTAGCCAAAGAAGTGAGCATAGCCTACAAGAAAGACAGCCTTCTAACAAATGGCGCTGGGGAAACTGATGATCCTCATACAGAAGATTGAATCTAAACTCAAATCAAAAAGAATTAAGGATGTAAATATTAAGCCAGGAACACTCACTCTCCTGGAAGATAAAATAAGTAAAACTCTTGAAGATATAGGCATAGGCAAGGACTTCCTAAACAGAATCCCAATTGGACAAGAAATAACATCAAGAATCAACATATAAGATTGTATCAAATTTAAAAGCTTCTGCTCAGCAAAGGAAACAACAAACAGAGTGAAGAGCCAACCTTGCAAAGTGAGAGAAAAATTGCCATCTATTCCTCAAAGGACTTAAATCTAGATTGTATAAATGACTGAAAATATTAGACTCCCCTGAAATAAAAGAACCAACAAAAAATGGACAATTGAAATAAATAGGCACTTCTCAGAAGTACAAATTGTCAATAAGTATATGAAAAAATGTCTTGCAAATTAGAACAACACAGAGATTCCATCTTACCTCAGAAAGAACGGCCATCATCAAAAACTCAAATAATAATGAATGTTGGTGAGGCTATAGAGGAAAAAAGAACACTTAAACACTGTTAGTGGGAATGTAAACTAGTACAACCACTATGGAAATAAATGGTCACAGAGATTCTTCAAAAAATGAAAACTGAAATTCCATTTGACCCAGCTATTCTCCCTCTAAGTGTCATCCTGAAAGAATTAAAGATATACTACAGAGATCCATGCACACCACATTTACAGCAGCACGATTCCTAATAACTAAATCTTGGAAGTGGCCTATACGTCCATCAAGTAATGAACAGATAGAGAAAATGTATTTATGTACAATGGAGTATTGCTCTGCCACAAAAAAGCTAAGCCAACAGTTTTAAGAAATGGATGCATCTTGAAAGCATAATGCTATATGAAATAAACTGGACACACACACTTAAATTTTGCATGATTTCTCTTATATGATAAACTCAAAATATAAATAAAGAGCAAAACAAAAGATATAAGAAATTGGGAGACAGATCTTTTCAAATGGGAAGTGGACTGAGAGATGGGTGGAGGAGGGAGAGAGGGAATGGAAGAGAAGTGAAAAAATAATTAAGATGTGTTATGTATAGGTAACAACTCCCTTCAAGAATGTAACCATTATGTACTGCAGACATGTACCCCCCAAAATGAAAACTGAACAACAAAATAAAGGCCAAAACCCATGCTTTTTACTAGGGGGGAAGAAAAGAAGTGAGCTGCCACCAAATGTCACCAGACAGAACAACTGTGCTATAGGGACTGTGCTATCTGCTCTAAACCCTGAGCCTCTCACACTAGCAGGTGGGAGTCAGGGTAGAGTGGTCCCACCTTACAGGAAACTAATTTTGAAGAAAGTGTAAGAGCTCAGAAGCGTACATGTCCTGTCTTAGTCACTTTCTCACTGGGACAAAATACCCAACAAGTTGAAGAAAGATTTTTTAGTTCACAGTTTGTAGAAGTTTAAGTCTATAGTTGGCTGACTCTGAGGCAGGGTGGTATAGCAGAGGGACCTGGTGGAAGAGAAAGAGTCCATGGTATTACAAGGAAGAAGCACCAAGACTTCCTTCTTCTTTCCCTTTTTTATTCCATCCAGGCTGCAAGTCTGTTGGTTGGTGCCACCCACACCCAGGATGGCTCTTCCCTGTTTGGTAAGTCCATTACTAACACCCAGAACTACGTTAAATCAATTAGTGGACTAATCCATTTTCAAACACCCTTGACCCAGCCACTCCCAAAAGCCCCACCTATGAGTACATGAGACTTCTTCAGGGGGACATCTAGATACAGCCATAACATTTTGTCCTTCTCCTCTTCATTTCCCCCATAGGCTTTTTTTCTTTTTCCATGCATGGTACCGTGGATTAAATGCAGGGCCTTGTGCATGCTAGGCAAGCACTCACCCACTGAGCTATATCCCCAGCTCTCCCATAGGACATTGATCACAACCCAGTTGTACTGAGAGAGAGCAGGACCCTCTGGGACCCAAGAAGCTTCCTGGGCAACCATTCCCACTCAGATGTTTTTAAAGCCTCTTCTTCTCATTGTTAAGGTAATATCTGCTTATTGAAGAAAATTTGGGAAATATACAGAGAATAGGGCTGCGGATTTAGCTCAATGGCACAGCGCCTGCCTGGCAGGGTTCGATTCCCAGTAGCCAGAAAAGAAAAGAGAATAAAGAGCACCCCTATAATCCTGGGATTACTGGCTTCTTCTCTTTCAGGGCTGTGGTTATGTTTGCTTTCTGCAGATGTGGAAGTGTGCTTATAGGCGATGGGATACACAGCCTGCAATTTAACATTCTGATCTAAATATACGTAATGAATCATGAGCATTTGCAGAAGCCCTTCAGAAGCGGCCCTGCAGTCCATCGTATCATCCAAACTTCAGCTTTTTCTCCTGGCTGGAATTTGATTGTTTCTCATATCTTACTGCGTGACGCAGGACACGGGAAAGGACTGGCAGAGAAACAAGAGCAAACGCAAGTCCCCTCAGGCCCCCTTCTGTCTCTTCAGTCCGAACCCCAGGAACACTGGCCTGGCAGGTCAGTCACTGGACTCTGACCCCACCTACTAGTGACAGCTCCGCCCTTCGCCTCTCCTTGTTGTGTGGGACACATATGCATCCAGCACACTTCAAGCACTAAGGAAAATATAGTATCAGCTGTAATGATGATGACACAGGGACAATGACCAGAGATATGGCCGGAGCACAGCAGAGAGACTATGAACAGAAGATGGGTCAGAACACCTGGCATCTTGGAGGAGGGTCATCCAGACCCCCACATGTTCAGTATTTCTAAAAACACCACCAAGCATCTGCCTGCGCTCTCCGCAAGAGGAAACTGGCATGTTTGGTCATTGTCCTCTGTGTTAACTCGTGCAAACCCTGTGTCAACAGTTCTGCTTAGGGAGAAGTGGAGAAAGAAGAAAGTGGATGACAAAGCCCCGAGCCCAAGACGGGGAACTTGCGTCCGCCAAAACCCACAGACTTTCCAGAGACCCTCAACTTCCCCCCAGCTCTGTCTCCTCTGCTTCTTCTCCTTCCTTCTCCTCTTTCCCCTCTTTGTCTCTTCGTTTACATTACTGTAAATTCATTTACATTACTGTCCAACTTTCTTAAACAGACAGACAAACCCCACTCCCCCAAACCCTGAAGTCTAGTTTAAACGCTTTGCAAGGAGAGCTGTTTTTCCCAGGCTATTGCTGGAAACTGCTGTGGCCTTGGCTGGCACCCCTAGGGGGAAGATGTGGCCGCCTGGCTGGCTTTTCTCACTCCCTGCTGGAGGCTCAACTCATCCCCAAGCTTCTATATCTATTTGTACCGTGTGGTAGAAACCGGCACAGTCATTTCCAGGCCAGGCACCAAGCTAGTGACTGCCCAGACAATGGCCCAGTCTCTTTGTTTGAGGGGGTGATAGACAGGTGGAAAGACAGAGAAGGGCCTGCTGTCTTCTTTTCAGCTCTTTCACTCCCTAAGTGCTCAACAGAGACCTGGCACAGTGCTCCGGGATGCAGACAAACAACAGGGAAGCTAGGAGAAGTTTACAGAAGATAAACTTAGAGTTGGCAATGGCACAGGGATTCACAAGGCATCAAGTTGGGCCAAAGGCAGCATATTTGAGATACTAAAAATAAGGACTGTGGTGGAATGGAGGGGCGGAGGAGGTTAGAGCTGCCAGGATAGGGAGGGCAGCTGGAGGGAACCGAGGAAGGCCCAGTGCCATGTACAAGCACTGGGCCTCCATCCTGTAGGTGCTGGGACCCACCAGTGAGAGTAAAGGTCAGATCTGTGCCTGATCTGGACCACTGGTCTGCAAGACAAGAAGTGCAGCTACCAGGGAAGGGTCCCTACCATAGCCCAAGCTAAAGCAACAGGAATAAATCAGCCACTCTTGAGGAGGCATTTAGGTGGCTCATGATAGGATAGGAGAGGCAGCCATGACAGAAAATCCACAGGAACCCAAGGGAGGGGCCCACCTTCTGTCTGGACTTGCTCTCAGGGTACAGGGCTGATATCCCATGAAGGTAGGCAAGGTCTGGGGGGTTGGATCTGGGAACAGTCAGCCTCTAAGCAGCAAATGAAGCCACAAGCTCACATACAATTGCCATAACAAGTGAAGGGGGACAGAGACTCTAGCAGAGCCAGAAATAACCCAGTGTAGGGGAGACAGTAGAGCTCACCATGGAGCCATCAGTTGGAGGAGGACTGGGCTGGAGTTGTGCCTCAGAAGTCAATGGAAGAAGGAAAAGGAGGTCTTGGGAGGTCATGTCGAGGTGAAAATGCAGTGGGAGGGGCCCAAACCACGCAGCAAAGTCCCTGACATCCATGACTGTACAGAGGGAAGCCTCAGCAGGTGGCCAAGTATAAAAGGACTCAGCTGAGAAGCAAGAGAGAGAGTGAGAGGGGTGGCCCTGAGTGTGGAATCCACAGAGGGCATGGCTCGGGGCTGGTAAGGATAAAGCCCACAGATAACACTGAGGAACAAAGCTGGGATAAGAGGGGCTAGAAGGCGAAGATTCCCAGGGACTCTCTCTGCAGGAAAAATCCTCATGTGTTGTGCTCACATCACCTCCCCAGGAGCAGGTCCTTTGACACTCCCCAGTCCTGAGCATCAGGCCAGCTCAGGCAAAGTAAGCTGAGAGGCAACCATGCACCCCAGGCACTGCCTGGAGAGGCTCAGCATTCTGATGCAACCACGTCCAGGAACTCAGGGCTGGACCAGGCGCAAGGGCAGGCCGGCAACTCAGTGACCTGGACCATTGCACATCACATATTTCCCTCCTACATGTTGGACATTTATGGCTCATTATCTAGTACCCTGTGCCCTTTGTGCTCAGTAATAATTGCAAACAATGAGGCTATTGTCTGGCTGACTGGCTAATGCTAACCTCAGTGAATAAATTAATCTACCACACCCTGAATCCAGCTCTGGCCTGGGTGTACAGAGTTGGAAAAGTCAGGAGAGCATTCATGAAAATGATGCTCCAAGTTTAACAAAAATCCTGCAGCTCCCCAGACTTTGGTGTCCCACTCATTGGTCCTGACCTGGGTGAGTCTCCAAAAGAACCTGGATTATGTCACAGAGAGCTATGAGGGCTACAGAATCACTCCAGTTTCAACAAAGATGAAGCAATCATGGACCCTGAGGAGACCACTAATTCCTGAAAATATCCTGGAACATATTCCCTCTTTTGACTAGTCAGGAAACCTAGGCTCAGAGAGAACAAGTGATTCCCAAACTTTCTCCAGTGAAGAAGTGATGCCACCGGGCTCAACAAGATGAGGAAGCTGGCTACCAGGATCCAATGTGTTCAGTGAGTCACCTGAGATGCTGGTCAACCTTCTGACCGACAAGTGTAAGGCTCAGAGCCTCTATGATTTCTAGGTCGGGTACCAGCCCAGAGAATATACTGTGGGGACATCAAGAAACAGCAAGAAGAGGACTAGGGCACTGCAGCCTTCATCAGGCCCCCAAATCCCTGTATTCTCAAGACTTTGCTTGAGAGCACTGTTCTTCAGCAAGCAGAAACTCCAGGCCCCAAGCTCCTTACCTAAACAAGGGAAAAGACCCCGCAGAGCCAAGCCGCCTGCTGGGACAGGGCTCACTGGTGGAAATCAACAGCGATAAGCTCGGGAACAAGTGTTCTGACTCATTACAGGGCAGGTAGCATACAGGAACCAAGCTGAGCTGAGGTCAGACTCCAGGAGAGTGAGCCCGGGCCAGGCGCCCATGATCAAGAACTTGGGGGCCTTCACTCGGGGCCTCAGGACTTGGGGTGCAGGTGTGTCAAGGTGCACAGAACTCTAGCCATGTGTCTGCTTTTCCAGCCCAGCATGCACAGTCAGGTGATCAGGGACAAGGTCCAGCCTGAGACGTGGTAGTGTCCTAGCAGGCTGGTCATCATCGGGAGTCAGCTAAAACCTGCTTCCTTGGAGTTCTGCATCCCTCCACCCTCCATAGGGCCCCTGGAGAAGCACTGGCTCTTCCCCCTGCTCTGGCTTTTCTACCTCATTGCACATTTGTTGGTTTTAGATCTCATTGCACACTCATTTTTGGACATGACCGATCATGAGAGGTCTCAGTTACACCGTGCACAGAGGAGGTGCCAACAAATAATGAGGTGTAAGTACTCAGCTGCGTGCAGCCCTCCCCAAAGCTGGGCACCAGGCCTTGCCACCTGCCCATGGTCACAGGCCCTGCCCTCCCAGGTGGTAAAAACCTAGGCTTTGGAGAGATATGTGGCCAACACCAGTAGCTTAGAGGGTCGAGTGTTCACTAACAAGAAGGGACAGAGCACCATGTGAACAGAGTTGGGGGCTGCATGACAGCACTGGCACCAGGCATCACACAAGCCACACATGTGACTGTAAACATTCCACTAACCACATGTAAAAAGTAAAAATAGAGGATGAGAAGACAAGCCAACAGACTGGGCTGAAATATCTCAAGAGACACATCTTATAAAAGACTGTTATCCAAACTACACTGAGAATTCTGAAAGCATTAAGAAAGCAAACAAGCCAGTTTAAGAAATTGGCAAAAGACTTGAATAGATGCCTCACCATAGAAACTCACCAGAAGCAATTAGATGTGTGCAAAGATGCTCCCCATTCCACACAATGGGGGAACTGTGAAGGACAGTTAAATTCCACTGCACATCCACTCCAGTGGGCCACATCCAGAACCCAGACAGCACCAAATGCTGTCAGCAGTGTGGAGCTGCAGGATTGCACCCACCCTACTAGTGGGAATGCAGAGAGGTCTCTTACCTTGGGAGACCACGGGGCAGTTTCTTCCAGTCTAAACACATTTTGTCAGATACAGCAACAACAGTCCACAGTTTGTACCCAAAGAAGTTGAAAGAGTATATCCACACATTGGGGCTGGGATTTAGCTCAGTGGTGCAGCACCTGCCTGGCAAGCATGAGGTCTTGAGCTTGATTCCCAGTACCTCCCTCTGAGAAAAGAGTATATCCACACAAAACCCTGCAGCTTTATTCATAATGGCAAACATTTTGCAGCAGCCGAGATCCGGGGAAGATGGCGACCGGGTGAGCAGCAAGGGAGCGAACCTCCTTAATAAACACCACCAGCTCGAGACAGACATGGTGAGCGTGAATGCCGGAACCTCGGCTGGGAAGTTTAAACTGGGCGTATTTCTCTGAGATGCCGGGGGAGATGTGGTAGGGTGGACCAGGCTGCCGGGGCGAGACGTGGGAAAGTCCCAGACGCTGGGAGCCAGGGACGAGCCCCGCGGGGAAGAAGCGGGGATCGGTCCAGGCGCAGTGGGAGCGCGGCCGCCTCGGGCCCTCCCACCCCCCCCCAGCCGGTGCAGCCCCCCGGCGGCTCCCGACAGAGATCGGCTTGCTAGCGGTGGAGACGCCCGGCAATCCCACGTTTCGCGCGTGTCGGGCAGGCCGCGTGGAGGGCCCCAAACGCC
>PVLD010034904.1:0-12261 GCA_004027595.1 Dinomys branickii | reverse complement strand
AAAGAGCAGCGAGCTGTATACTAGCATTCCGTCTCTAGTATTACAGAATGAACTACTGAGTGTCTGTCCTACTGAGAGCAGACCAATGTTCTCATATTTGTACTTGAAGGAAAGTATGTAGCTGATCCATTGGACAGAGAATGTCTTTCATCAGTAGCTTTGGTCTTCCACCAGCTTTCCTTACTGGAATGGCCTTGTCTTTCTCACTATGGCTTAGAAAGAAACATGGTTTTAAAAATGAAAAAAAGTACCTTGTATGAAACAACAGTAAAAAATAAAGAGCAAAATAAAAGACAGATATCAGGAAGTAGGAAGACAGTTTATTCTCAAAGGTGAAGGAGGCTGAAGGATGGAGGGGTTGGGATAGGGAGGAGAGGATAAAGGATAAAGCAAAGGAAATGGGTTTTGCTATGTAGACATATCAACTCCACATTCCACATGAATGGGAGCATTATGTGGTTCAAATATGCCCCCTAAAAGGGAACTGGATCAAGATATTGGTAGAGGGTAGATGAAGGTAGGTGACACAATGAAGTAAGATGTGTGATATATATGTACCAACTTCTCACAAATAATATAAACATGTGCTAATAAACTAAAAAATTAATAAATAAAAGTATTTAAACAGCAAAAAAAGAAAAGAGGAAAATGTATGGTAACCTGTTTGAATCTATTAAGGTAGCAATGTGAATAAGGTAGTTGTATAGACAAGTAGTTAGATTTGGGGGCCCTGGAAACATGATAAGTTGATTTTGCTCCTAACTCCAACATTCTTAGTTTTCTGACTGTACATTGGTTGTTTAATCTTTCTCCATTAACTTTGAACATCTCTAGTCCTGTATACATTAGAAGATTAACTGAATCACAGGGTGTTTTCCACTGAAGGCTGTTTCTATTGATACCTACATAGTTACCCATCCAAGAACTCTTAAGTTCAAGGACACACTTCAAAGAAGATAGAGATAAGGCGGCTTAGTGTAGTGGTTAAATGAGTGGGCTCTGGAGCTGGGTGACTTCAATTTAAATCCAGGTTTTAACATTTAATAAGTACGTGGCATTAGGCACATTATTTTGCCTTTTGTGCTTCAAAATTCTCTCATCTACAAAATGGAAATAATAGCATTGCCTACCTCAAGGGCTTGGTATGAGAATTAAGTAAATTAGTGTAGCAATCCCCATGCATGGGGAATGTAATACAAGACCCCAGTGGAGCTCTGATACCATAAACAGAATGGAAAACTGTACCTACTCTTTTTCCTATGCATAGATCCCTACGATGAAGTGTAATCTATAAATTAGGCACAGTAAGAAACTAAAAATAACTAATAATTAAATAAAATAATTGTAACAGTGTACTGTAATAAAAGTGCTTGACACTTAGAGGGGACAAGGGTATAACTCAGTGGTGGAGTGCTTGTCTAGCAAGTATGAGGCCCTGGATCTGATGCCCAGAACCCAGCACTGTGTGTGTGTGTGTGTGTGTGTGTGTGTGTGTGAGTTATGTATTTATGAATTTTTCCATTAAATATTTTTAGACTATGGTTTGCTGGAAATAGTAGAAAGCTGAATTATTTTAAAGGAGGACTGCTGTACAGTTAAAACACTTAGCAATATGCCTGGCTTGTACTAAGTGATCAAGAAGGGATATCTTCCTTGGTTATTATTTATACTTACCTTACTAATACTACTATTAGTACATAAAAAGATGATAGAGACTGAAAGCAAGATAAGGTCTAAGTTTCTAGCTTGAGCAACTGGTTCACTGTTGTACCACTCACTGAAGTGGACTAAAATAAACATATTTAGGCATGTCTCTGGGGAATGGCAAGGCTTGTTTTTTGACATGTTGAGTGTGGAGTGTTTGAAAGATGTAAATATCAAAGTTTAAATTTTGACCATTTTTCTGTGAGTCAAAGGTCCACAGAATTTTGGACAAGAGACATATATTTGAGATTACTTAATATGCTGGTGTTTATGATTATAAAACTAAAGGAGGTAAACAAAAGAGAAGATTTAGAAATAAAAAGGGAAGGGCAGAGGGCTCAGAATCAATCTCTGGTGTGTAAAGGATAAGAAGCAGCAAAATATAATAAGATATATATCAAAAAGTCAGGAAGGAAACATTCCTTTCATTGTACTTGAGACAGAAGAGTATTTCAAGGAGAAACTAATTAACTATGTAAAATGAGGATAGAAATATGAATAGAATTTGACCCCTTTAGAAGTGAGTTATAAAGATACATAGGAACATATATAGAAAGATATACAGAAAACCAATTATGCAGTTTCAAAACAAGATAATAGGGGACTGATAATGGTTAATATATTGCATATGGTTACCTTCAAAGTTGTTGCTCAGATTACAAGATATGGACATGAAAGACTTGTCAAACAGTAAAAACACAAACCATTCTGTTTAATGACCTAATAGAAATTAGTAGTATCTTAGTTATCTTGTATATCTATCTATCTATATGTTTATATCTTAGCTATCTTATATATATATATATATATATATATATTGTGTATATATATATCTTGTATATATCTAGAGATATGGGTCATTAAGGAAATTCTCTTTTTAATAACATGGAAAATATTAGTGCATGTTTATGGCATTTTAAGTACCCTGTACTAAACAAAGGCATAGACATGTGAAGGTAAGGTATTTAAATATTTGGTTAGGTTGGCACACATAACTTTACCAAACTTTTTATATCATGGGTGTAGAAGCATCTTTGATGATGATATGGATAAAAATACTAAGTACTTTTGTTTTAGCAAGTGTACTTTAAAGAAATGGCCCTGCAAAATGGGTCGATCTAGCTCTATTGACAGTCGCTGACTAGCACATCTCTGAAGAAGGTAGGCAACACTCTTCCAGTACATGTTGTGTGTCTATCACATAACTTAAAGGAGATAATGAAATGTGCCTGTTAGTTAGAGTTACCGCAACAAAAGGGGCTCCATTGGCTGGTACTAAGCAGCAAGTGCTCAGTGATTTATGCTGTTCCTATGGTGCCATTGTCTGTGCTCTAAATGCAATAAGTGGAAGGCTTGTATTTATACTTCCTTTAAAAACAAGTTTCTTGTGTTGAGGAATTCATTTTGACCCAGAATTCTGAAGGTCTTTTTTTAACCTATTCATCTGTCAATATAAATGTTAGCTTTGTGATTTTTCCAAAATGCTTCCAAACTTTCTGTAAACACCTGTGTAGTTTTAATTCTTTCCCCAAGGTACTTTCATTTAACGAACAAAAATCTAAATATCTGACCATCATTTCATCCCGACTGTGTACTCTAGATATGTAAAAATTTGGGTGATATTAGATATGAAAGATAACATATTCTTTAAAGTATTCAACCTATCAATTATGGTCAGTACAGAAAAGGAGAGGGAGGAGAAGGGGGTTGGGGTGGAGGAAGGGTTGTTACCTAGCCAGAAAATGGGCTGGGCTGGTTTTGAATGTTTCTTATTATTGATATCATGTGTCTGTTCTCACAACTACTAAGCCAACACTTCAGTTTCTGTGAATTTCCTGATTTCTGACTATTTGCTTGACTCTTCAGGATCCAGGATGTTTTGTTCTCTTTATTGTTGGTCTGGCTTATCACACTATGTCCTATGTGTTTCAGATTTGTGCATGTTGTCTAATTTAATGAATTAAAAATCTTGTCTCCAATGATAAATGAAGTAAGCCTTCTGACTTTTAAGGCTTCATTTTAGAAGGCAAACTTACTACCATATCAGGTTGCTCTGGGATGCCAGCATCAGCGTCTGAAGCTGTTCTAACTCAGTGGAGTATTTCTGATTTTCATGAAAGCCAGGGCAGAATGAACAGAATACTGTGTTAGAAGTCAGAATCTCTAGGATTAAATTCTGAGGCTGCTAGAAAATCACTGAATATCTGTAGGCAAAATGTATTAGCTTCGTAAATTTCAGCCTCCTGCTTTATAAGATAGGAATGAGTCTCCCTACTAATTTTTGGAAGAAGTGTGATTTCATATGTGAAATGCCAAACGTGATCATTAACACATACTTATTAAATATTTAATCCTATATTGAACCTTCTGATATTCTCATTAGAAATTATGTCTTTTTGTGAGCAAGTCCTTATTTTTATGATGAATAGCCCATTAGTATCAGTGACAAATTTCTGTTTTTATTTTAAAAAGAAAAAAAACAATGATGCAGTTTCAAAACAACATAATAGGAGATTGATAATGGTTAATATATTGCATATTGTTATCTTCAAAGTAGTTGCTCAGATTACAAGATATAGACATGAAAGATTTATCAAACAGTAAAAACACAAACCATTCTTTTTAATGAACTAATAGAAATTAGTAGTATCTTAGTTATCTTGTGTGTGTGTATATATATATATATATATGTATCTCAGCTATCAATATACATATATATATATTTTTTTCCCTTTATTTCACCTTTCCCTCATTCCAGTTGTTCTTTTCTTTTGAGCAGTTTCTTCCCCTTTCACCATATCTGTTATATGTTTTAGATCTTAATTTCTCTTTCAGTTGCTTACACTAGGGAGAAAATACAATGTTTACACATGCAAGTCTGATTTGTTTCACTTATGAGTATAGTCAAAAGTTGCATCCATTTATTTATAAAAGCCTCGAGTTTATCCTTCCTTATAACTGAGTAGTCCTCCATTATATAGAAATGTTTGGTTGATGGGCATTTGGGTTGCTTCCAAGATTTAGCTACTATAATTCGTGCTGCTATAAACGTGTTTTTCCTTTAATATTAAGATGTTTGACCTATTCTCATTTTAGGTTGGTGGACAGTGGTAAACATGGGCTCTAGTTTTTGTTGTTGCTGTTGTTGTTTTTTCCTTGGGCAGGTAAAAAGCCAGTTTTTCCAGCACCACTTATTAAAGAGGCTATCTTTCTCCCAGTGAAAATATTTGGCCCCTTTGACAAAGATTTCTTTGTGTTTGTCTCTGAGTGTGTTTGTAGTTGTCTGGATGTTGTAATATATTCCACTGATCTTTTGGTTTGTTTCTTTAAGTACTATGCTGATTTCATCACAGTAGCTTTCTAGTATAATTTCAAATTAAGGATTGTGGTCCAGTCTGTCTTGTCTTTTTTGCCCAGAATTGCTTGTGCTCTTCTAGGTCTCTTCTGTTTCCACATGAATTTTAGCAATATTTTCTCTAGAACTGTAAGGCATGCTAATGGTATTTTTTTTTATCAGGGTTGCATTTAATCTGTATTACAGTTTTGGAAGTATGGCCATTTTCACAATATTGGTTCTTTCTAACCATGAGCAAGGGATATATTTCCATTTTCCAATATCCTGTTCAATCTCCTTACAGAGTACTCCCCTTTTGAAGAGTGTGTGTGTATATATATATATATATATATATATATATATATATATATATATTACTTTCTTTGCTAGATTGATTCTTAAGTATTTCATTTTTTGAATGATATTATGAAGGATGTGATTTCCCTAATTTCTTTCTCAGTGAGTTTATTGTTTTTGTACATGAATGCTATTCATTTTTGAGTGCTGACTTTGTATCCAGCTATGCTACTAAATTTGCTTATTAAATCTAGAATTCTTTTGGTGGAACTTCGGCAGTTTTCTATGTAGAGTATCATGTCATCTGCAAATAGTGATAATTCCACTTCTTGCTTTCCTATCCTTATTCCTTTTATTTCTCTCTCTTATGTAATTGTTCTGGCTAATGCTTCCAGAACTTAATAGGAGTGGTGATAGTGGACATGCTAGTCTTGTTCCTGATTTTAGAGTGAAATCTTTCAGTTTTGTCCATTTACTATGATGTTGACCATGGTTTTTTTTTTTATAGATGGCCTTTATCAGACCGAGGTAAAGACCATCTACTCTTCATCCATTCTATTCTAGTTTTCTGTAGAGTTTTTATTATGAATAACTGTTGGAGTTTATCAAAAGCTTTTTCTGCATCTATTTTGCCATTGGCTCACTTGACACGGTGTATTACATTGATTGATTTTCTTATGTTGAACCCTCCCTGCTTCCCCGGGATGAATCCCACTTGATCATGGTACATAATCTTATTGATGATTTGTTGAATTCTGTTTGCTAGTATATTATTGAGGATTTTTGTATCAGTGTTCATTGGGGAGGTTGACCTATAGTTCTCTTTTCTGGCTGGCTTTCTCTGTGGTTTTCCTATCAGGGTAATACTTGCAGGAATGAGTTAGGGAGAATTGCTTCCATTTCAATTTCATTAAAGAATTTGAGTATTGGCATTAAATCTTCTTTCAATTTCTTGTAGAATTTAGCCACGAATCTGTCAGGACCTGGGCTTTTCCTTTTTGGAAATTTTTAAATTCCTTTTTCAGTTTCATTATCTGATACTAGGCAATTGAGAATTTTTATATACTATTGATTCAACTTTGGCACTTTATCCAAAGGAATCTGTCCATTTCTGCTGTATTTTCCATCCTACACAAGTAAATGCTTTCTAGGTAGCTATTGATGATCTTTTGAATTTCCATAGGATTTGCAGTAATCTTGCCCTTTGTCTTCCTTATTGTATGAATTTGAGCTTTTTCTCTACGTTTTTTGTATAAGGTTGACTAGAGGTTTATCAATTTTATTTATTCTTTCAAAGAATTAATGCTTCAATTCACTAATCCTTTGTACTTCTTAATATCAATTGCATTAATTTGTCTTCTGCTCTTTATAATTTCCTCCCTTCTGGAGGCTTTTGGCTTGACTTGCTCTTCTTTTTGTAAAAGCTTGAGGTATAGCATTAGGTTGTTTCTCTGTGCTCATGTTGTTTTCCAGATATGAGAATTCACCACTGTAAATTTTTCTCTTAGGACTGCTTTCATTGTGTGCCACTGGTGCTGCTATGTTCTTTTGCATTTTTGTCTGATTGTAGATATTGTTTAATTTCTTGTGTGACCCCTTAGTTGTTCAAGAGAGTGTTCGGAAAGTAAAAAACTGGGGTATTTATCAGTTTTGTGCCTTAAGCCATAGGACCAAAATCTATGTTATAGCAGAACTAATTGTAAACTTGGACCTTGTGTTCAAAGTGTTTCTCCTTGGTAGAGTGGTTTTACCCTGTGATGGAGAGATTTAAGAAGAATAGTTGAGGGCTGGGGATATAGCTCAGTTGCATAAGCACCTGCCTGGCAAGCACAAGGTCCTGAGTTCGATCCCTGGTACCACCAAAAAAAAAAAAAAAAACAAAGGAGTATAGTTGATAATACAAAGATAACTGAAAAGAGAAGAAAATAGAAGCAAGGCTTGAGGACAGAGGATGACCATGTAAACTTTGGGAAACTAAAGGAGCAGACAGAAGAGAAAGAATGAGTGAGTAAGCAAGGAATTATCTGTACTTGGTCTCCGGGTTTGGGGCATAGGATTAGTTTTCTGTGGCTGGAGTTATCCCCAGCCATTTAGAAAAGAGAGAGGGAAAATTAAAAGAGAAAATAAAAGAAAAAAAGATAAGAAAACAAAGCAAAATGAGCAAACAAAAAACCATCAACACAAAAGAACAGGGGTGGCTCCATCCACCTTTTTTTTGGTGTGTCTTTGTTGCCAAGCGCAATGCTGATTTACATTTGCAGTTAGGTACAACTCAGCTATTACCACCTGAGTTCCTCAAAAAAGGAGGAGAGAAAAGAGAAAGGTCAGTGTTGAGGAAGTGTATCACTGTGACACGTACAATAGTTTATCAGTTTTGTGTCAGGTATCCCCTGTGCCTATCTTAAAAAGTGAGAACAGCATTGTTTTTCACTTATGGTGTATGTCCATGCTGTAGTTTTCATTGAGAAATAAATAATTGATGCTATACTTTCATGCTCCAAAGAAAGTTGCATTGGATTTTAATACATATATTAAGCACCCTATAGATAACATCTCAGGAAAATTCAGCTATCAGTTTTATCCATGTTGTTAATATATGAGAAGTGTGATTGAAAACTATGGTGAATCTTTAAAGAAGTTATTATAGTAACAGACACATTGCCATTAATTCCCCTCAAAATATTTCCTCTTTCTTTGAACACATTTCTCCCAGTATTCTTGCCATTTTTCCAAGGAATTCTGCAGGCTGTCTTTGATAAATATCTTAGTTTGTGCTGTTGTGGCTGACACAGTGTCTTGAATCTAATCAAAGCATCCATATTTTATGGTCATTTTGACTTTGGGGAAGATCCTGATGGGCATGGTACAGATCTTGTGAGTAAGGTGGATCAGGATACATGATAGTGTTTTACAAGCCTCCCTAGCTTCTGTTTGGTGGCAAACAGTAGCAGCAGCATTCACTGGATTTTTTATCACGCTTGGCAGAGACACACTTAGAAAAGATTTTCAGAATTGCTTCAGAAAGTGGCAAGAATGATAGGGTGTGTTCAAAGAGAAGGAGAGTATTTTGTGTGATTAATGGCAATATGTGACTTTTTTGTAATAAATATTTTTTAAAAAATTAAACATTCACCCCATATTTTGCTCATCCCTTCAAATGTAAACATAATACTTTTACAGGCATGTCAACGTCATATTTCAGCTCTTCCATTTATTATTTGAGCATGGTCAATTTAATTAATCACTTGGAATTTAATCCCTTTCATCAAATGGATCTGAGACTATCTTGTAGGTCTGCAATAAAGAGGGAGTGAGGAAACTATATTTACAGATTTTCATATCCTGTTACAGTGTCATGTGGCAATGAATGGAAGCTGGTTCAATTGTGATAAAGGCAATACTCCTGTAGTTCTACATTACTCATATGTAGTTTTGCATGAAATTGCATTGTCCATATATATATGTGTTCTATCAACATATCTAGACTATTCATCTCTAGATGACAAGAAGAGAATGTCTAGTAACTAATTTTTTAATCTAAGGTTTTTCATAGGTTTTTAATTATGTTAGTTTCTCACAATGATTGTAAGTTTCTGACTACTAAAATGTCAGATTTGTTCATATTACCTTGTTCTTCTAAATTTTCAGCTTATGAGTTTATCTAAATGTAGCCCTATTGTAACATTTTTATTACTGCATGGTAGTTGAATAGAAGGAGTCTCATTTTAGCACATTAATACTCGCATACAATATACTTATTTCTTTTCCACTCCACTACTATCCCCTCCCCCCAGATTCCTTTCCTCTTCTCAGATGGTCTCCTCCTCCTTAAGCCACATGCCCAGCCTGCCTTCCTTGATTACATGTACTAGGGAAAAAAGTTCAGTATTTTTTTTCTGAGTCTGGCATACTTATATTAATGAATGGCAGTGGAGATTATCACATTTTCTTGAAAAATGACATGATTTTCTTTTTATGTGTGACTGAATAATGATGTTATGTATATATACCACATTTCCTTTGCCCACTCCTCTTTTGATGGACACCTAGGCTGTTTAGATACTTTGGCCATTATGAATTGCACCACAAATACGTGGACAAGCAGGAATCTCTATAGTATGCTGATTTGAATTATTTAGTGTATAAGATTATCTTATTCTTGCCCCACACTCTGAATCCATAAACTGCAAAAACTGATGCAGACATAAAGCAGTATTTCATTGTGTTTTGGCCTTCTCATGCATTTATTTAGTAGCATAGCTACTTCCTGGGACATGCATGACTATGCTGGGAAAGTTGTACATCACTTTGAGGTAATTTCAAAGCGAATTTTAAACAATTTTAACTAGGATTATTTTTAGCTATTCTATCTGAAATTAATGAAATTTAGATGGGCATATCTCCTCCATTATGTCATGTGGTTTAACTACTAGCCATTTTCTGTAAGAACAGTTTACAGAGTTAAATATTTTTTAAATAAATAATATTATTTTGCTGAGAATTGAACTCAGTGCTTCAGGCATGCTAGGCAAGTGTCCTATGACTGAGCTAAATCCTCAGCTTAATAGCTAATTTTAAAAATTGCTGGGAGATAATATTTTAACCTAACAAGTTAAAAGTCACTGAATACTAATTAAGTGTCTAGTTCTGTTTTAAGACCTTTTCACATTTTAAATAATTTAATTCCCATAATAATTCTCTGAGATACAACACTATTATGATCTCTATTTTACATATTAAGGCACTAAAGCACAGAGAGGCTAAGTTGTTTGCCCAAGGTTACACAGGTCACATAACCAATACGTAGGAAGGAAAGGGTTCCCTTATAGGTAATGCAGCTCAAATGTGTGCTCTTAGTTACAAAATTATACTGCCTGTATCTTGGTGCAGGGTTTTTAGTGACACTAATGTTAATAAGTTCTGGTAACCCACTACCATCGGACCAGCCTGGGTTTTTAAATAAACCAAACTCTAGGTATTAAACTATCGTTAGCACTAATTTTTAAATATTATGCATTTATTCTGGTACTTTATTGCATTCATAGACTTTAATAAGGAGTTTTTGTTCGTGATTAATCCTACTTTTCTTAGCTGGGAATCCATATTGTTTTTGACAACTCTGCATGAAAAGCTGTTGCAGGTATCTTTCTTCCTGTGTCCTCTAATGAAAATATCCGTTTCGTCTTGTATTTGAAAAGACTACCTCTCCACATTTGCTGATCTCCTTTTATTATTCTAGTTATATGTAATGAAAGTCCACTGAATTCTACTTGTCTAAGAGAACAATGTTTTCACATTTTTCTTCAAGAGTATCTCATTTCCCCTGTAGGATTAAGTAAGAATCTGTCTGGTTTGTTCAATGTTATTTGAAATTTCTATATACAGTAATGCACATGGATGTCAACTTTTAGAGACTTGGATTCATATGGCTTCAGAAATGCACTTGTTGTGCCAATTTGTAAACCAATGGACAAGTATTGCTCCCAAACAAAGGGATTTTGAGGATAAAGGTATTTTTACTACATTCACATTAATGATTCCTTTGATTTCTAGCAACAAAAATGTTAAACCCATCTGTCTAACTCCATTCGTCTCATATTAATCATTCTGATTTGTTTCTTAGTAAATAATTTGGTATAAGACACATGGATACTATGATCTTTTCTGAAATATTATTTAAAGGTAGCTAATATCTGACATCTCAAATACCCATTGTTCATTTGCAGATTTACTTCTTTCATATTTTTTCTAAACTTGAAACTGGTCTTAGTATTTCTTTCTGAGCAGAAAGATTGAAAAGGAAGGAATTTTTTCCTGAGGAGATGGCAGTTTCCTTTGAGAAAATTTTATATATATATATATATATATATATATATATATAGGTTGGACAGCTTTCTTTTCTATACGTTATAGAGATTTTCCAGAAGCCAATTGCTTCTTTCATAGAAATAGGTTGGAACACCCATTCTTTACTTGTTCTGAACTTCAGACTGGAACGTTTGACTTTGAAATGAAGTCTTATGGAAGAATTTATGCTTGAGGGTTCCAAAAACAGTACCATTTTAAATACACAGAAGCAATACATTTTCATGCAAATCTGAGGACCATTTTGCTACTTCGGTTCTACCTTGGATTTCGTTGCTTTAAATGTACATCCATTCATATACATGACTCGACATCAGGTAAAAAGTTGGTTTTGGCTCCCCTTGTTCCATTTTTTGCTTCTGACTTTCACAGAAACCCTACATTTAAGGCTTTTTAATATATTAAATAAGTATAATAAGAATGATTATTTGTCCAGAAAATATACAGGTTGGACAGCTTTCTTTTGTATACCTTGTGAGATTTTCCAGAAGCCAATTGCTTCTTTCATAGAAATAGGCTAGAACACCCATTCTTTACTTGTTCTGACTACATTGCAACTTCAAACTGGAACATTTGACTTAGGAATTCAAGATTATTTTTGCACAATTTTTCTATCATTTCAGTAAATTTTTCCTTATTTTAATGTACAGCTTAAGTACTATACTTTTTTGTTTATTGACACAGGATTTTGCTGTGTAACTTAGATTGCCTTGAACTCACTATGTAGCCCATGTTGGCCTCAACCTCCTTGTGATTTTCCTGCCTCAGCCTCCCAAGTGCTGTGATTACAGGTGGGCACCACCATGCCCAGATAAGTGCTCTGCATTTCTTAATAGTGAAACTAATTTTCTCGAAGACCACCAAGAGGTTTTTTCCATGTATAAATTGTTATTTTATGAAATGCTTAACTTTATTATATCTGAATTTGGTCTGCTGTCATTTGTTCTCTTAAAGATAGGCTTCTGAGTCGTCCACTCAGAGCCAGCCAGCTGGATTAATTAAGAACAGGTGGAGTGCATACAGTGCCACAAGAAGTCTCTATTACTCTATAGGTAAAAGAG
>PVLD010034903.1:0-12261 GCA_004027595.1 Dinomys branickii | reverse complement strand
TTGCATATTACCAGTAAGAAAACCGGTCTGAAAGGCCACATATGTACTGTATGACCCAACTATGTACTATTCTGGAAAAGGAAGTGACTACAGAAAAATATTTTGCCTTTGTCCAGAGATAGATCACTCATTTGTGGGGATGTGGAAGGAGGAATGAAGAGTCAGAGCACAGATTTTAGGGCAGTGAAACTCTCTGTGTGGTAACAAAGGTGGATCCAGGCCACTATACCTTTTTTCAAATCCCATAAAATATACAACACAGAGAGTGAACCCTGACGTGAGCTGTGGACTTGGGGTGATAAGGAAGTGTGCCTGCGGGTTCACACTGGTAGTGGGTGAGGCTGAGGTGAAGGGCACAGATGCCTGCTTGTACTTTCAGCTTAATTTTGCTGCAAACTTAAATGTTCTCTAATAAATAAAGTGGAGTGTGTCTCTGTGTGTGTGTGTGTGTGTGTGTGTGTGTTGCCATAGTTTTCTTTTAGAATCTTTTACATGCAAACATTTTGGAAGAGGAAGTACCACATAGCCTAGCCTATTGGGCTACCTCGCAAGAGAATCTGACAATCTCAGGAAATACACTAATCCTTCTTTAGGACATGAAAGAAGTTGATATTCGGTACAGAGAGAAGATCTCATTAAGTACCCAAAACTATGTTGCATATTCATAATGGCAAGAGTGGAAGAAAAATGGCGCCATGTCTACCTGCACAGCAATGCATGGACTTCTAGCATTCACCGGGACAGACATTCCGGTGTTCACTTGAAGAGCGTGCGGACAGGTCTGCTGAGGACCATCACATGAAGTCCCCTCGGGAATTCCCTTGAGCGCACTATCGTGTCATCATTGTTGGTAGTGTTTTAAGCAGCTAGTGACCTAGCCAGAGAACTGAAATAATGGGGCTGCAGCTTCTACAGGATGCCCCCATTCCCTGACCCGGAACTCTCTCCCCCACATTGGCCAAGAGAGCAATAGCAAGTGAAGGCCTTGTGTCACCGCTCTCCGACTTCCAGCTGACCTTCAGTCTTCCACGTTGAAGGGTCTGTATTACTTTCCTGCAGAAGGTACTGCAAGTAAAATTGGTGGTTCACAACAGCAGAAATGTCTTCTCTTCCATGTATAGACTATTTTCCTTCATTATTCCCTAAACAATGCAGTGTAACAACTATTCAATAGCATTTATATTTTGTTAGGTGTGATAAGTAATCTAGAGATGGCTTAAAGTACACAGAAGGAAAACCACAGGCTCTGGGCGGAGTATGTTATTTGAACATCCATGGATTTTGCTATCTGCAGGAGGTCCTGGATATTGAGTGTTAACTATACTAAAAAGACAAAAAATTAAAAGCATCGTTTCCTGTCCTACATCCAAGATTTAGGAAGGAAATGAAATCTTAAAAAATGTGAACAGCAGGGTCCTGAGTTCGATCCCCAGTACCGCAAAAAAAAAAAAAAAAATGTGAACAGACTTCACTTTTCACAGTTCCTAAACATTTTCATTTTCTATTGTGAGTATTTTTAAAGCAACAAAATCTGGCTAGGCCATATATGCTTTTCTTTAAACTACATTTCTACGGCTTACACATAGCTGAGAAAAGCTGCTGGGCTTTCCATTCTTCTTGTGGTTTCTGTGCATGTGAACAGGCACTGCTGACCCTGAAAACGTCACCAACCCTTGCAGAACAACAGCTGCAGAGCGTGAGGGAGAGCTCCGGTGTGTCTTAAGTGGATGCTAGCAGAACACTCGCAATTGCTACTGTGATGCAGCCTGGCTGAACGGGCAGACACAGACACCACAGCCATAGCCCCAGTGAGCACATGCAGCCACACTGCTGCCTTGCTGCCATGCAAAGAACCACAGTCGCCATGGTGGGAAGACAAAGGCACAGCACCTCGGGCCAATTGAGAGGGCTGCAGATTACTGGGTTCTAGGGACAGAGAGCCACAGTGACCCAACATTGTGTTTTCCAGAGACAGAACTGAAAATACTGTGATACAGGGTGGCACTGCTGGGACTCTTCCCACTTGCCGGGGTAGAGCCTCATACAGCTGGCAGGTCCTCTGGAGGGTGGCCCTGGCCCCAGCCCCACCCTGGCTCCGTGCCTCCAGCCTCTCCATACATACATATTCCTATACCTATGTCTATACCCGCATGTACATTCATAACCATGCAATCAGCTATCCATGTTCTGTGTAGGCTTCTGTGCTTAACAGATCCATTGAGTTCTGAAGCAAATGTACTGGCACCCTCCCCGAAATCAAAACCACCCCTCAAGGGAGGGCACTAATTGGACTAAATGAACCAGTATAATCCTCAAGTGATTGCTTTGGGACTAGCACTGGTCCAGGCATAAACCCACCAGTGCTTGGCACTATCTGGTTTATGTAATTGTCTGTGGGATCCTGATTGGCACCCCAGGGTGCTTGCAGCCACTTTGACATCAGGAAGAAGCAAAGCCCAGCGGTGTTGCCAGCACAGTGACAAAGTGCAGAAAGCAACACAGAGGAGTAGGAAACCTAATTAAACTGCATATCCTAATCCGACTCGTTTCTGGCCTTTTCTGTTAAGACAGTTTAAGGGGCACTTTCTGTTATTTGCAATGGATCAAAAATGACCTTACCAAGAACAGTGATATGCACTGGGAATTCAGTGGTGAAGAAGACAGGGCCTCCCCTGCCATGCTTCCATTTTGGAAGGCAGCTAATAAGGGAGTTCCATGCAGCCCTACATACTGCAAACATGCACCAACAAAAGTAAAATTAAAAATACTCCCTCGGAAGCTGCAGATTCACCTAAAGTCCTGTTGGGTTTTTCCTCTCTCTAGAGTGAGGCTCCAAAGGGGAGAGCATCACAGAACCAGCAAAGGCTGTTTCTATGCATGCTTCGGTTGTTTCTAAGATGGAGATTCCGTGTGCTGCAATTGCCATTCAATATAATTGTGAAGCAAAATCAACACAGGTTGTCAGGGAGGCAGTGAAGGTCTCCTGATTTTGCAATGTCCCTTCACAAGCTTAAATAGCGCATGATTTCTCTTATAGGAGAAATCCAAACTATAAATAAATCGAAAAGCAAAGTAAAAAAGGCAGAAGGGAGATAGGTCCTTTGCAAAAGGGAAGGAGACCAAGACATAGAGGAGGAGGGAGAAAAGGGGGGAAAGGGGATGTAAAAAGCATTAGATGTGTTCCGTACACACACCATCTCCCCACTCAGAATGTAATCAGTATGTACTGCAAATGTACTGGTGAAAATTAAAGATATTAAATTGTGCCTTCAACGTGGCATGGTACAGGATTCTACTTTTGCCTAGTGAAGTATGTTTATTCCAGCCTTCCTGTAATTGGGGGGGGCTTTGGTACCGGAAATCGAACTCAAGTTACTTGCACTCGTGAGGCAGGTACTTATACCGCTGAGCTATATCTCCAGCCCTAGTCTTCCTGTAAACATCTCCAAGTCAAGCACTAAAAACATACATTTAGAGGCACAACTCTGAATCTCCAGTAGCAGTTCTCCACCAGCCAGGCAAGACCACTGTTCCAAAGAGGCTTCCAGGCCCTGCCTGCACAAGCTGAGTCGTGTCTAGCTTAGGACCAGCAAAACTCATCTTTACTGTCCTACAAAGTGATTCTAGTCAACTCAGAAACACGCTTCTAGGGGCTGGGGATATAGCTCAGTGGAATAAGCGCCTGCCTAGCAAGCGCAGGTACCTGAATTCGATCCCCAGTACCGCCAAAAAAAAAAAAAAACACCCTTGTATCTGAAATGCCATTACCTGTGTCCTAAATCCACTGGACAGCTCATTACCTCTATCTTTGAAACCAAGCTATCTCAAATGCTATCTGAAAGGGGGTAATATTTTTAAGAATTAGCTGGAGCCCTTCAAAGCACACTAAGAAACTGGAATGCAACCAAGACCTGGCTAGAGGACACAGGGAAACGGTCATTAGGGGTGGCATGCTGGACATATCCAGGAATTCTAATTAACTAGTCACAGGTATTTCTCAGCCATATTCCTTTAGTGGTACTTAAGGTCTATTTGCCCTCAAGTAAATTTTAAATAAACTATGAGACAAGCTTTCTTTTCCCAATCATCACACCAATTCCAATGGGGCCACACTATTTCAGCACCCTCCACATCTCAACCATGCTGTGGGTCTCTGGTCTATACCTGCCCCCGAGGTTATCCCTGATGGGCCTGTATAGTCCCCACAGCACAGAGAGACAAGTAACACATTTAAAAACCAAGCTCTGGATATGGTCTCCATGTTCCAGCAGCACATACAATCTTAAAAAGCAGAGGTCACTATAACTTACTATTAATTGAATCAGGACACATTAAAGTGGTATGATGGGCATATTTTTAATAACAGATGGTCAATTTATACAAATTACAGGCTAGAATAGTATGAGTACAAAATCTATCAAGACAAAGGTTAGAAAAGCATCACTTACAAAAGTAAATTTGATTCCAGTGGCTAAAGCACTCACAGCCCTCATGGTGATAACCAAACAGCACACAGCTGGAAGCAGAGCATAGCACGCGGACAGCCTCTCCCGTCAGCACAGCAGAGCGGGCAACACCCATGACTGACGGCTCTAAGCCTTTCAGTGTGACACCGGGAGGTATCCGGACAGGCTCTGCAGGCAAAACTCACAGGAGAATGAAGTAACAGTCCCAGCAAATGTAAGGTGCTGTGCAGACGTTGTTAGCTACTACTATCTATTGTGTCCAGTGCGAGCTCACTGAACACGGGAAAAGGAAGACTAGTCTGTATCGCTGACCCAAGTGACTTCGAGCACAATTAAAAATGAACACAGGTGGGGTTTATCCAACTACATGCAGCAGGAACACAGGCAAGGAAAGTGTGGCCAGGAGCAACGTCAAGGACTCCTGGGCTATGGTGCAGACTATCTCAAGGATGACGCTATTTAAACACCATGTGTACTACTTAGGGTTAGGTACCCAAAGACCCTGAAAATTATTTTTTTAAGGAGACCCTTTCCCCTTGCAAAGGGAAAAAGAAATCTCATCGTTACTAACGTGTACTGCAACCCAGCTCTTGTAAAAATGATCTTAAACATGAATCTGAATTAACAGTTGTACTACACTGGTGGACAACACAGAACACCAGACAGCAACAAAACCTGCCACTGACCTAAAACAAGTGACCATTTTTCCCTTAAACCATTTACCAAATGGGCTTGACAACAGTATACAATTTCACTTGGGAATAAATTGAACAATAAACCCGCCTGGAGATAAGAAAGACATACTAAATACATTTAAAATCGGATTTAAATCCTTTGTTTCAGGTACTTTCAGCTTTAGTTTTTCTCCTAGGTACACCTTAATTTTTTATTCATCTCCTTTTACTTTACATATAAAATCGATACAAAATGCAAAATGAACACAAAGCAAGTCAATCAGTTGCTTCTTTTGGCAAAGCCAGTGGGATTATGATGATGAAACATTCAAATTATGATGATGTACTACTGTTAGAGCCTCATGGAACACTTTAACAGTAGGTTTAAAATTCTTCACTAACAGCTCAAAAGCAAACCCTACTGTTGCATGTAACATGGTGTCCATTTAAAGAGCTAATGGTATCAGAGGCAGTGTACAGACTTTCAAACTTTCAGTACAGTAGCAAAAAGGGTTACAGTGTGGAGGACAAACAAGGGGGTGAGGGGGAGCTGTACCAGTCACATCTCCTCACTGAAGTCACTGTCACAAAAGTTGGAGAACAACAGTGAACATACTCGTATCTTAAAACACGTGTAAGGGCTCACCTGCAACTGTCCTTTCTATACGCCTTCAAGTATACACATTGTGCAAGGAGAAACCAGTGAGATATCAAAAAAAAATAAATGTATTCGTCAAATACCTTATGTTAGCATAATTAAAAACAGCAAACTAGGGAGGTAACACCTAAAGCCACAGGAAAAACTAACTGCTTTGAAAGCAAACCTATTTTGTAATTACCCTAAATACCAACCCTACCATCTGATTTTCACTTTCAACAACTTAGTAGTTTTTCCAAGGAAAAAAATTACCTGTCTGCATGTATCCCTGGTTTCAACACTTGCAGAAAAATGCCCGAATCATTATCTACTCAGCAAATGTCTGAAAACAATGATCCAAACCTTGGACAATATATTTTACAGATAGCATTTTGATACGTACAGTACAAAGAAAATTTTGGCATGATACAAAAAGAAATTACATGGGATAATTTAAATACAACAGGTCATCTAATGAACGAATCATGTAGGAACTTACCACATAGTAACCTAGATTCAAATTTCATTTTACTAAAATTGTAACTTTTACCAAAAAAACTTTACATTTGGAGTGCATGCCTGAAGTCATTTAAACTGTAGACAGCATTTAAGAATACTCCTATAATCCTCACACAGATCTCATTTTTCTCAGTAATTAAACATAAACGCAATGACTTTTATGCCTAATGACCTAAGCCTTTAGTCCAATTCCATAACATAGAAAATAGTAACAGTGAACAAGTCAGTAAAGGTGAACACTTAAGCATGGGCCATTGTATTAAGACAATCAATAAAAGGAAATCTGAATTTTTTTAACACACATAAAAAAAATTGTACATATTCATAGGATGCCATGTGATATTTCTATGATTACATTGTATGTTTCAATTAGGTTACACATATTTCTCTCAAACATTTATTTATGAGAAAATATTAAAAACTTGAATTTTAAAACAAGATTGAGTGTGTTAACAAAATGGCCAATAATCACTATTCTGAAATAAAAAGGCAAATAGCCATCAGGAAAAGATGGCAGGATTTGAACTGACTCCAAACTTTTAGTGTATATAGAAAAATGTAAAACAGTTTATTTCTCTTTGAATGTACACTTTTCCAGTTTTTTACAGAAATATGTATTATGGTTTTATAATAACAAAAGAAACATTTGGGGGACAGTGTTTTCAGAATGCACACAACAAATACTTGGTGGCTATAAAGAACACAGACTAAAAGTACTAAAGTAAAATGACAAGGTGTGGGAGGTTTTTCCCATCAAAAAGGACCTCAACAATATTAACTATACACCTATACACAGAAGACATAACTTAACTTTTTAATATCCCCAATTAAAAGAACCAGTAGAGCAGAAATCTCGAGAATATTTCTTAGGTGATAAAGATGATCCATTTCTATTATACTCTAAGAGTTTATACTCTTAATAGATGTAAAAATTTGAACACCTTTAATGCAAATTCCTATCATGTCAATTGTAACTTTAAAAAAAGCGGTAGGGAAAACAATTCTAAGTGGAATTTCAAGAAGCCTTGTAACTGAAGCCTTACTTCAATGCTGAATGAGGGGGCCAAGACAGCTGAAAAATCACAAAAGTGGCCATCAGCCTCTCTTTGCTGTCTTGATCCTGCAGTGCGCCAGTCTTGTTGTGGTTTAGCTTAGTTTTCCCTTTAACTAATAGAATGAAAATTCCTACACTTTATGCACAAGTCATCAGTGACATTAAGATTAACTCCCGTGCCTGCAGTTTAAGCAGTTTTTCACAGGAAATTAGAATCCCAAATGCAAGAACCTGGTATCTTCCTGACAAGAAGAGTGTTCCAGCTGAAAACAAAGCTCAGATTTGCTTCACTCAGTATACCTTAATATACTAGAAGAGTAAAACGGAAAAGCAACTAAAAGACAAACTGCTATAAAACATTTCATTGTCAGCCAATCAAATTCTTCCCAGAATAACATGTAACTCATTTAACATATTCATTTGTATCTAACTTAACTTTTCCAAATTTTCATGTGCAAAGGAAAGACTCAAAGTTAAAATTGATTATAAAAACCACTGTATGAGGTGGGTCAAAATTTATACTGGTCAAACTGATTTTAACATATTCTTTCAAGTTTATTAAAATAAGATGTACACATTATCAATGCCCACAGAAGCATTTACTATATTTTTAAAAATGCATTGAATGCTATCAAAAGGTCATGTCACATTAATCTTGTTTTCCTTCTCGCCACTGTCGTGAGCCTTCATTCCAAGCCACATACACGAAAAGGGCCAGCACCACATGAACAGCGACCACAGCGACAATAGCAGCATAAAAATAGCTGTCCCTATTGGACATCCCAAGGGCACCTATCAGGAGAAAAAAGTAAGTTTTCATTTTACTCCAAAATTTACTAAAGTACATGAACAAAGCATAATAATTACTATCAGCTGTATACTTAACTACTCAAACAAAATTAACACTTCTGGCTGTTAGTGAATCCAACACGTTAAAAGGTATGAGTACCCTCTATATAAAAAAACATAACTTCAAATGGAACCATCATTATAACTTTGCCTAGGGTCTTCAAACATGAGATTTTACTCTCTTCCTTTCAATAACTAAAAACGTCCATTCCCCCACAATCTTCTCCCATGTCAAGCAACCTCAGTTCTCAAGCAGATATAAAAGGAATCATAAGCTGTTGCACAAAAAAAATCCTACAAATACTGTTAACGTCATGAAAGTAATCTTAGTGTTGGCTTACAGAGAAACAGTGACAATTAGGTGACTCTGTTAATATCAAGCAAATCATTTAACATATTCACTTGTATGTAATTTAACTTTTCCAAATTTTCATGTGCAAAAGAAATAAAAATAATATATTTAAAAATCTATGAACAAAATGACAAACTGCGATAATTACAAATGATGAAATACTGAAATAATTTATGCATAATGTCATTTTTCGAAAGACAGAAGCTTACATGTAACAAAGGCACAGAAATTAAATTAACAAGGGAAAACCAGTTTGATGAGCCAAGGATTACCTTCAAAAATGTAAGATTTGGTTGTGAAATATAAGCCAATGGGTAGAGTTATCATTAATGCTGTGAAAAATAAAAGCGTTTTCAAGGTTGAGGCCAACGAACTTTCATTTCTGGAAAAAAAAGAAGAAAACAGTAGTCTGTAGCGCTGTATACAAATATTTATCTGTCCTTAGAGCTATAAATATCCACAGATGAGATGCCAGCAGTGATCATAGGAAGAGCAGTGCAGGCATGGCTCATGCGCTTTCTTCCAGGTACCTGGTTATCTGCGGCCTCACCTTCCTAAGACTGGTCATTTTATATTGTGTGGTCCATTCACACACAGGAGAACCTTCCAACATCAAAACCAGGCCCATGCCCTCTCACCAGCTGAAACCCAGAAGGAAAAACCATGCCCAACCATGATGCTTGGAAACACCCCTGCTTCGGCAGCCAAACCCACCTGCCGCACAACAAAATCAGTCTACGATCTACACCAGATAGTGGCACAGCAACAGCTGGGGCACTGGAAGCGGCTTTTCAATTGTCACTCCCCCCCCCCCGCAGATCTGAGAATGTCCACCTACTTAAACAGAAAATTAAAATGCCATAGAAAAACAGGGTGCCCAGAGGTGAAATTAAGAAATGGCACGGTACTCTACATAGAAGACTCCCAAAACTCCAGAGAAAGATTTGATTACCAAATTCAGTTGTGTAGCTGGATAAAACTCAATATTCAAAAATCAGTAACATTACTGTAAACAAACAACACAATGAGAGAGAAATTAGGGAATCCACATGCTTCACAACAGCATCCAAAAAAATGAAATATTTAGCAATCAAGCTAACAAAGGAAGTAAAAGATCTATACAGTGAAAACTACAGTACTCTGAAAAGGAGACTGGATAGGATTTCAGAAAATGGAAAGATATTCCTTGCTCATTGTGAAAACAGCCCTACTCCCAACACTGTTATATAGATTTAATGCAATCCCAATCAAAATACCATTAGTATACCTCACAGATCTACAGAAAACAATCCTAAAATTCATTTGGAAACAGAAGAGACCTAGAACAAAGGCAAACTGAGCAACAAAGGCAAGGCAGGAGGCATCACAATCCGACTTGAAATTATACTACAGCTCCTGTGATAAAATCAGCATGATACTGGCGAAAAACAAAACAAAACGCAGACCTGAGGATCAGTGGAACAGATTAGAAGATGCAGACCCAGCTACAAACACACCTTATGGTTGACAAACGAGCCAAACATGTCCACTAGAAGGACAGCACTGGAAAAACTGGTTGTCCACATGCCAAAGACTAAAACTAGACCCATGTCTATCACCATGTACTAACGGCCAAATGGATCAAAGAGCTAAATATTAAAACAGAAACCCTAAATCTCCTGGAAGATAGTGGGTAGAAATCTTGAAGATATAGGTGTAGGCAGAGACTTCATGAACAAAACCCAGACTACAAGGCGAATACTTCAAAAAATCTACAACTGGGACCTCACTTTATTAAGAAACTTTTTGCACAATAAAAGAAATTACCAACAAAATGAAGACATCCCAGAGCAGGAAAAAAATTTAGCCAGCTGTCCCTCAAACAAAAGATTCACATCAAGAACATATAAACAACTGAAACAAATCAGATCCCCAAATTCAAAGACCCAATCCAAAAATGGGCATCTGACATGAACACACACATCTCAGATGAAGAAATACAAACGGCAAATAAATATATGAAAAAATGCTCAACATCATCAGTCATACAGAAGATGCAAATTAAAACAACATTGAGATGCGCTTTCACTCCAGAAATGGCTGGTATTAGGAAATCGACCAACAACCAATGCTGGAGGGGTTGTGGGGGAAAAAGAACCCTTCTACACCTTTGGTAGGAATGTAGACTGGTGTAACCACTGTGGACATCAGTGTGAGATTCCTCAAAAAGCTAGGATTAGAGGTCCCTTTCAACCCAGCTACTCCCCTTCTGCATATCTTCCCAGAAAAATTAAAAACATCATACCACAGAGATATATGTGCACCCATGCTTACAGCAGCAGTTTGAAATAGCTTAATCTTGGAAACAACCCAAATGCCCAACAACCAAGTAATAGATAAAAAAAGATGTGGTATTTTTATACAATGGAGTATTACTCAGCCATGAATAAGGATAAACTGGAGACTTTTATAGGTAAATGAATGCAACTTGAGACCATACTCATGAGTGAAATAAAGCAGATGCACATGTGTAAATAAACATTGTACTGTCTCTGTGGTGTGAGAAACTAAAAGAGTAAATAAGGTCTAAAATGCACAGTAGATATTGTGGAATGGGAAGAAATGGTTCAAAAGGCAAAAGGGGAAAGGAAGGAAGGGAAAAAGAAAAAATGCCAGTTATTTACACTATTAATGTCTGTTAGTTTATTGAAAAGGAAGGCTTGTGGTAATATCAACTGGAGAACTTTTTATGCCCATATCTTGTACTGAGTAAGTAGTTTAAAGATAACAATATGCAACATATTAACTATTGCTATTCTATTTCGTTATGAAATTGTTTTATTTTTTCCATTAAAAAGATATAACTGCATTTTAAAGAAAACCACTTACTTCCCATTATCCAAATATAACCTTTTATACATATTAATTTCTGTTTTTTGGTACTGGGAATCAAACTCATGACCTCACACTTGCCAGGTAAGCACTTATGATGCAGAGCTATATCCCTGGCCCTCAACATATTAATTTCTAACCCCCACACTCTACCTATAGCCTACCTTAATGCCCATCAACTGATGAATGGATAAAAAAAGTATTTTATATAGCATGGAGTACTACTCAGCCATAAAGAAAGATAAAATGGAGACATTTATAGTTAAATGGTTGGACCTTGAGACCATAATTGTAAGAGAAACAAATTGGACATGTGTAAATATCACATTATCTGGAGTAAGAAAATGACACTGTAAATAAGAACCAAAACGTACAACAGCTATTGTGAAATAGAAAATGTTCATAAGGAAAAGGAAATGGGAGGGGGGAGTGGGAAAGGAAGGGAAAGAAAAAATATCAGAAAAAGATAAAATGAAAACAGAGCTGCGGGGCTGGGGATATAGCTCAGTGGAATGAGCGCCTGCCTAGCAAGCGCAGGGTCCTGAGTTCGATCCCCGGTACCGCCAAGAAAACAGAGCTTCGTGAACAGGGCAGGGAATGGGGTTTGAAAGGAGGGGACAGGAATGGGGAAAAAAGAGGAATCAAGACATACTATGCACAAATACAAATTCTGTATAATGAATTTGACCATTATGTGTGCCTGAACTGTACCAATACACTTTAAAGAAATTAAAAATTTGTAACCTAGCCTCAATTCCTTCTCACTACCCTTGAATTTCAAAAATTGGATTACTTTTCTGAGTTATGACCTCAACTAATTTAAGACTAAGTATAATTAT
>PVLD010034902.1:0-12261 GCA_004027595.1 Dinomys branickii | reverse complement strand
TTTGCATGTCTGTATATGGGTCCATACATCTACAATTCGAAGATATCAATGGATAAAGCAACAACTACTGTTGAGACCATATCACCTTGTCTATAGATTAGTTGTGATTGTACTATTTTCTATGATAATGGGTGTCTGTTTGTCAATATGTTTTTGTACTTTTATGTTTCTAAAATAAAAAAATAAAAAAAAAAATAAATTTGTGGTAAATTATGCCAGCTCCAGCAGAGAACCAGTGGATTTAGGAATAGTTATTGAGAGACCAAATCAGTTATCCATGATTGCATTTAAAATTTTTATTGCAAGAATAATACGTAAGAGAAATCAAAAATGGGCATCCTTTTCTTATTCACAATCTCAGGGAGAAAGTTCTCAATATTTCAGCATTATGTATGACACTTTAGGTGGGTTTCTCATATATGTATTTTAGTTAAGTTTAGAAAATTCCTTTTTATCCCTACTTTGCTCGGTTCTTTCATGAATGGGTATAAGTTTTATCAAAGGAGTTCTCTGCATCTATTGAGGAAATAAGCTGGTTTGTCTCCTTTTTGGGGGATTGTCTTTTACATGTATTTTGTTAATATAATGACTTGTTGACAGATTTTATAATTGCATTAAGATATAGTGCTATTTAGTTATGATGTTGTAATTATGATGTCATTTTGTTATTGTTACTTTTGCATAAAGTGTATTGTAATTTCGCTAAGCCTTAGAAGAAGAAGACTTGCTGAGATACCTATAGAGAGTGCTGGACTACCTTTCTACTAATTAATTATGCCTTGGTGTGGTTTTGGTGTTACGCTATGGCAGTTTCAGCAAATAAGCCAGACGTTTTTTTCTTTAGTTTCTAAATTCATTTTTGTCTAACATTTTTTCTTAAATGTTTGTAGAATTTGCAACTTAAATTTCCCGGGATTTTCTCTGTGCAGATGACTCCAGCTATTGCACCAGGGGTATTACATAAAGTCCGTGTTTATGTCCTGGGCGTTTTGATGCCGTCAAAGTTCCCTCTCGTAACACACTTAGCATGATCTCTGTTCCTGTTGGTTCCTTTATGCGGGAGTGAGGCAGAGAACCCAGGCTGTTTCCTAAGATAATTTTATTTTATATAATCCAAATATGCATTTCATTGGTCAGGATAAACTTAAGTACAGATATAAATACTTTAATGACAACTCATTATATTTCATTACTTTTATTTTCATGCCTAATGAAAATGTAAAATGTTTATTCTTTTTTATTAATTTGTTACATTTTATTTCTCTTTTCTCTTTTCTATATGCTCTTAGGCATTTCTCAACTTTGTTCGTGGTTTTTTTGTTTTTGTACCAGGAATAGAACTCATGACCTTGCACTTGACAAGCAGGCGCTTGTGCCACTGAGCTTTCTCCCTGACTGTTTGTTCATTTTAGGCAATCAGATGTCAGCTTTGTTCGTATTCTTTCTGTCTTACTGCTTTATAGTGTATTCATTTACTCTGCTTTTCTTGCAGCAACTCTGCTATGAATGTTGGTCACTGATTATAATCGTTTCTCTTGTCCACCCTTAGCATTGGTTCCTTCTTTTGAGGTGAAGCACATACCTGATGCCTCATTTCCTTTAGATCTTTCTGCCTTCCGGAGCCTTTAGCTGAGTATCTGATTTAAAATTGCAAACCCCATGTGTCACCCTTTCTTCTTTCCTTCCTTTATTATTTGTTCTCAATTCTTATTACTTTTTTGTTTTTTTTCAGTACTGGAGATTGAACTCAGGACCTTGCGGTTGCCAGGCAGGCGCTTATTCCACTAAGCTATATCCCCAGCCCCTCAATTCTTATTACTATATAAATAAAAGAATTTGATGCTGCAGAAATAAAAAGGATGGAGGAAGGGGGAAAAGAAGGGACTGAAATATCCGATGTACATGTACCAGGTCCCTGCAGTGAATGTAGCCATTACGTACTGCAAGCATGTACTAGCAGAAGTAAAGAAAACACAATCATTTTTAGAATAGTATGTATATTCTATTATCTAGTTTATTTTTTATTTCTATATGTGAATTTAAATTTATGAAACACTTTTAGCATTGCATTACATTCATGACATAAATTTCCACCTGTTACCCTGGCAGTTTTATAGACTTTCATTTTTCCCACTGTCCTCTGATGTTTCCATTGCCAAATGAGTTAATAGGTAGTGTGGTATTTAATTTTCAATTATTTAGGGATTTTCTTCATATTCTTCTACTTTGGGAATTTATAGAACCTTACTTTAGGTTCCAGCACATGTTATATTTTGGGAATCTTTCATATTCACTCAAACAATACGTAGTTTTCAGTCAATTACAGTGTTTCATTTATGAAAATGAAGTGAAAGTTGTTGACATTATTGTTCAGATTATGATATAATAATTTATCCTGTCACAGTTTCTATGGTCAATATCAGCGTGCTTAGAGTTCTGCAAGGCTGACTGCATTCTCACATAAATTCGGCTAGGCAACAGTCCACTCTCAGGCACATTCAGGTTGTTGGCAGAGTTGGTTTACTTGTGCCCAGAGGTCTGAGCAGTTCCTGTTTTGCTGGCAGCTGTCTCCCGCTAAGAGTTCACTTGCAGTTTGCCCTGGATGGTTTTCAAAGCTGGTTCACTCCACGAGTCCCTTTTCAGCAAGGCCAGCAGGATTGTCTGGCACGTCTGTGAGCAAAGTGGAGGCCTAGGCCACAGAATATTGTTGCAGGCAGGTGGTTAATACGCAGCACCGTCATTTTCAAGCAAGTCACAAGGGCACGCTTATAATCAGGGGAGGCAGAGAGGTCACAACAGGAAAAGCAGAGGAAAAGAAAATTTACACAGACTCAGCTGCCATAAAATCTTCTCCTGACTTTTTTTAGTCATTGTCCTAAGATTGGTTGTGCATCCTTAATTCATCAGGGCTCATTTTGAGTTGAAATTCTACCCTTCACATTTCATATTTCCTACTTCAGGTTCGAAAATGTCATAACTTTACGGTGGCGCGATTCTGTTAACTAACTGCCTTAATTTTCGGATCTGTAGTATCTGCATGAGTGCAAAGCTTACTTTGTGTTAGTTTCGTTTTAGAAATAACTGAAGGAAAGGACAAGACGAAAGGGAGTCCTGTGCGTATGTTAGATCTGAGAGCCGTTCTCCGTCCCTGCACCGCACCCGCATCGCTTCTTTTCCTCCTAAGGTGTATCGTTCAGCATTTGTGACTTCCGGTCTTGCTGGAGTGTAATTCTCTCAGCCTTTGGACGTGTGCAGACGCCTTTATTTCACTATTACTTTCTTACGTCTTTCTTCGCTGTTACTTGAAGTGCATATTTGGTAAGTATAGAGTTCCAGGTGGGCAGGGTTTTACTCTTTCATCACTTTAAAGATATTTAATTCACTTCAGCACTTCGTATTTTGTAGTTATTTTGTAGTCCTCCTTCACGTGCATTCTTTCCTAAGTGCTTTAAGTGCTGCATGCTTTTTTCTGTCATTAGCTACCGTGAAAGTTTTCCTTTGCTGTTTAGAAGTTTGACTGTGATGAACCAAGTTGAAGTCTTCTTTTTTTGTCTTATTTTTATCTCACTGACTTTTGTGCGTCCAAAAGACAGCATTTTATTAAACTGAAAAACATCAATCCTTCTTTTTTTAAATATTTATCCAGCATATTCTCATTCTTCTTTCTTTGAATGAGTGCAACTGTGTAATGTCACTGAAGCTATGCCATAGGGCCGTGTGCCTGCATTTATTTGTCTTCAAACTGAGTTTCCAGTTCTTCAGGTTTAGATGTTTTTTAGTAATCTGTCAACTGCACTAAGCCTTTTTCTGCACTGTGCAATTAACTGTGTATTTTGTTTGGTCAGTTATGATGCTTTTGTTTCTAGAATTTCAGATTGTTTTTATTTTTAATTTTCATTTTTTCTGCTGAAGTTAAGTATTTTTAAGTCTTTGATCATAGACTGTATTATACCGCACATTAATCTCATATCCAGCATCTGAGAAATCTTATGGTTAGTATATATTATATTTTTTTCCATGGCTTTGGTTACATTTTTCAATTTCTTTCACTATTTTTATTGTATACTGACCCTCTGGGTAATGAACTGTAAGAAATCTGGGTTTTATTATCTTCTTCTGTAGAATGTTGATTTTTATTTCATTGTCAACCAATTCAGAAGAGGATCGTTCTGGAATTATTTATACTTGGTTTGTGTTTTGTTAAGGCAGATTTACAGCAAGGCCGGTGAGATTTTCCTCCTCTTACTTTGGTACCTTCAGCCAAGCAGTGCTGAACCTGTGGCACGTGTGGCAATCAGGCTATTTGTATCATTGAAAGCTCTGAAAGTATTGCCATCATGCCTTAATCTCTAAGCCTCAGTCCTCTTATGAAACATTATGAAGACTGGGTTTTAGGTATTTCTCCATTTTTTGTCAGTGTTAGATTGTCGTTAGATTGTGGACCAGGTTTTGCTTCAAGATGTAGCCTGGCAATCTATAGCCCTTCTGAAAAATTAAGACAGAAATTTGGTCTCATAAAATTTTATTGAAACAGTCTCACTCATTTGTTTATGCATTGACTAATGCTAGTGCTGTTCTAAGGAAAAAAAGTTGAGAAAATTTTTAAAATTTAATATTTGTTAATATGCGTCTACAGTAGATAATTACATTTATTCTGGGGGTTTTGTACATGTACGTAATAAATATTATTTACTTGTCTTACTGTCCAGCTTTTTATCCCCTGCTCCCTCCAAATTTTGATCCCTTTTCCATTTGAAAGGACTGGAGACCTTTGCCAGTGGAGAAGGGGAGCGAGAGATGGGGGATGGGCAGCAAGGAAGAGAAAAGGGACGTTGAAAAGCGAATACAAGTGGAGAAATTATAACAGAGAGTACATAGCATACAAAGCTTCAAAAATTTACACTCTGGCCTTTTCCTGAAAGAATTTCTAACCCACTCAATAGGCATCTTCCTTACTACTAAAGTGAAATGTGCTACTTCACAAGGATATTCAGCAGGTTCAGGAAAAGTCTCTGTGGGTTAGAATTTCAATACTCACAGCACTCTTAGAATCCCTGTTCTCTCAACCCTGAACCACCTGCTTCCTGGCAGTTATGCAAAGAAAATCTTTGTACAGGTGTCTGAGAATTAATTCCTTCCTCCATAGTTATATCCCTGTAATTCCCATTCTGTGCATTCACTCAGTGGGTTCAGCATGCTTTGCTTGTATCAGAGATCTTTGCGCCATGGTCAAGATGTTGTACCCAATCAAAGAGCTGTGGTTATTGTAGGTATTACTTTGTGAATTTTTCATTGCACAAAGTTTATAATTTCCATACCTTTTGTGTAGTTCCTGAAAATATATATATATATGGTTTCATTTCTGTTCATAGGCAGAGAACAAACTCAAAATCAGGTAGTGGCTTAAAGTGGAATTTCCACCATTTGTTAATATATTCTTAATGCTGAAAATGATGTATTTTCCAAATACATTTTTGCTAAACTTCTACTATATATGGCCAACTTTCTACAGGTTAGCTATGTAATATCCTGTTGAGTTGGCCCAAATTCAAACCCCTTCATTCTCTGTATCAGTGAGTACTCTCTACTTCCAAGACAGATATATGACAGTTTACAACTCAGTCTTCCACTCATCATTGCTGTGGAAATAACAATACTGGCCTCAAGTCCACAAGAAGACACAATCTGATCCCTGGAAACTGTGAATACATTATTTTACGTACAAGGAGGGATTCTGACGATGTGGTTAAACCAAAGAATTTAAAATGGGAGTGTTACTCTGGATTACCCACTTGGTGTTCTATATAGGTCAGTTGGTTCCCTGTGAAAAGGAAGCAAGGTTGAGAAGCAAAGGACAGAGACAAAGCTTCGTAAAGATGCTGTTGTGGTATTTTGAGAGGTAGAGGAAGGGCCCATGAACCAAGAAATGCAGGTAGCATTTAGAAATGAGCAAAGGCAGGAAAACAATTCCCCCTTAAAGCCACCACAAGAAGCAGTCCTATTGTCACTTTGAGTTTTCAGTTCAATGTAATTGATTTCAGACTTCTGAACTCCAGGATTGTAAGATTTAAAAAGATTACTATTTTAATCTACTAAATCTATAGTAATTTGTTACAGTAACAATGGAAAGCTAATATAATCAATATTCAAATTCTATAAAAATTGTCACTCATTTCTTATCATCCATTAACATTTAATATTCCATCTCCAGACCTACTGGACTAGCCTGTAATCTTTTATCCTACTCCAATTTACTTTGCAACTTCTCCAGCCAATAAGTGGCTTCCTACCTAAACTTCATGATGGTACTAATTTCCTAAATGTATAATCCTGTCATAACGTTGTTTAAACCATCCAGTGGATTAAAATTCTTTCCCAACAGTCTCCTGACACACAACCCCCCTCACTTTTGCACTCTTGCTGGAGCCCACTGGCACCCTGGGCCTCCGCTTTCCAGCTGTCTGCAGTAACAGCACTGCGTGTCGTGGTGCACGTTGTCTCCACAGCATGACATCCTTTCTTCTCCTTTTTCTTGAATGCTCAACACATATCAACTGAATGAGTAACCAAAAATGATTTTCCTATCAATGTGAACAACAAATTAAATATATGAGCTTAATTTATAAACTCAGATATAAATAAGTTAGGTTTTCTCAATTATATAAAACTCTCTACAAAGAAGAAATCAGGATTTACCCACATTCAACATTCTTTTCAACATTATAATGCATATTTTCAGTGGTTTGAAAAAGAACATATTTTGAAAATGAAAGGTCTTACTTTTCTCATGGCCGAGACTAAATACCATTCACCCAAAGTTAATGGAGAAAAAGGTTGCTTAGCTCGCAGTTTGTACAGATTTCAGTCCATAATCGGGTGGCTCGAAGGGAAGAGGGCAGGGCAGACAGGCATCACAGAGAAGAAGCAGTTCATGGTGGGGAGAAGGCAGCAAGGTAGGCGAGTGACCAGCAACAAGAGACAAGTAAGGAAGACAGCAGCTCATTCTACCCCTTACATCTTATCCAAGCTAGCACTGCACCATGAATCACTCCCAGTGTCACACACTAAACCCAGTTGCCTCTGAAAAGCCCCACCTATGACCAACATGAGGCTTTGGGGGTGACACAGAGACAGGAAGCATAACATGAAACAAATGTTAATGCAAAATTCTCATATAGTGGTTTTCATTTTTAAGCCTGCTTAGAAAATACCTGTTAGTCTAAGTATATGCTGTTAAGTTGGAATTGAGACAGTCCTGTGCCCCTTCTTGAATACTGCTTTGACTTAAACTTTCAGAAGCATGGCTCTTCTTTCACTAAAATCTGAAGAATTAAAGATTTCATAGTCATGGAAAGAGATCTACAAAAAATAATGATCTACTTTGGACTGAGATAAAAGGAAGATGAATATGCTGCATGAAGCAAGAGTTCACAAATTGATTATGAAAAATACAAAAGTGATCACTAGAAACAGAAATCTGAATATACTAAAAAAGGGAATTTTAAAAAGAATATATATATATATATATATATATATATATATATGTAGAAAAATGTGAAACACTGATATGAGTTACTCTGATTTCATTGCAGCGTAGGGTGTGCATTTGTGGCTTTGTGGGGAATGATAACAGTGGAGGAAATAAGTCAGCGAAGCAGACATTGGAAGAGCCTTATGAATTAGGAAACTCCGTTTGTCTTGTAGAATGCGGGGCTGACTTTTCACAGAAGTGTGGTATGATCACACACTTTTCACATGATTCATCAGCAGGACATGAGTGGAGGGGAAGATGATGATTTGAACACTGAAAATAGGAAAAACTACTGGAAAAATTTTTTAAGAATTGAGTTGAAATAAGGTTATGACCAAGGGTTTGGTACTGAGGATAAAATAAAGTAGATTATGCTGGAGAGGTTTTTAAGAGTTAGTATTGTATGTAATAAATGAAATAACATGGGCAATGGATATTGAAATGATCCAATCCCTACTTAACCTTTTACTAGCAACATAATCTAAGAAGTTAATAAAATGTTATGAGCCACAGCATCTATCTAAAATTTAGTTAATGGAACAGGCGGCATTACAGTGTCTTGGTGCTCAATAGAGGTAGCTATTTGAGTCATTTGTATATAAAATGGCATTTGACCTCTGATCAAATATGGAAAGTATGAGAAAGGAAAGAGTCTGAGGTGAGTCTACAGTTCCTAGCCTGTGTTCATACCTAAGTTCTGCTCACAAACGTAGGTGAGGACAGGTGGAAACAATGATTTTAATGTGAAAAAATAATATCATAAAACTTTCAGATTCCAGCAACTGAAACAACACTGATACGGAAAGGCACACCTAATCCTATGATTTTCTTCACGCCTTCTTTTTCAGCATCTGTGTGGGGGAGGGATAACAATACTGAGACTCAACCAAAATTACAGTCTTCAAAGCCAAGATGACTCGGTTTAAATCCCAGCCTCACTGTTTACCACGCGTGTGACCTCGGGCAAGTCTCTGCATTTCTCTCTAATTCTACTTCTTTGTTTGTGAAATGAGAATACTGATAATAATGTTAATCTCAGAAGGTGATTGTGACAATGAGGTACCGTATGTAAAGTGCTCAAAACGATGTTGTCCCTTGTAAGTTGTAGTAGTGTAAGATATTTTCTATTTATTTTCATTAGTCACTTACCATCCCTGAAAGGATATTTTTTTGACCTGCCTTTCTCCAGCAACTTTCTCTAACTATTTTGATTAAAAAGAAAAAAGTAAAAATTTAATAGCAAACTCAGCTGTCATTGACATTGAGTTACTATAACACATCGTGAGACGTGATCATTTTATACAGCAAACAAGATGTGATGCATGCAGACCATGGCACATCTGTGGTGGGATATTACAGACTCCATACCTGACAAATGAAATTTTCTATGCATAGAAGATTTACAAGGTAAATGTTACTGAGATTTACAACTGTTAGAAGCCTAAAAATGAAACTTTCATTTTCAAGAACTTTTTTTACTTTATTAAGAATATCTCATAAAAGGAAATTCTTATATGCCTAAATCAAATTGTCAACACTTTAACATAGACCTGTGAGTGAAATGGTCTCTTGGCACAGAAGCATCTACATAAATTTGTCAGCACCTAAATATACACTATTTTAACTTTGGGTAAGTATAGTTGCATTAGTGAAGAGAGTTTTATGCTTTTGAAAATTATGATGGCAATAGTTTTAGAAACTCTATAATTTACTGCTTCACAGAATATAACTTTTAAAAAATATAACCTACTATAATTTATGTGGAGAAATAACAGATTTAGAGATCAGTTCTATAATTCAGAGTAGGAGTGTAAATTTCTTACCATCATATGACTTCCCCCACTTTACTTGGAAGCATACTCCATCTAATCACCTGGGGACAGAAATTTCAGCTGGGGGACCTGTGCATAATTACAGCTCTCCTTGAGCGTGTTCACTTGTGACCAAGGGAGACACCTACTATAATTGTGTTGGGGAACTACTTCTTGCATCTTTGACACCAGAAATTTCTCCATTGTGTACACCAAACCACAATAGATTCTTTAGAGCCTATAAGATGTGATGAAAACTGTAATGAATATTTAAATTTAGAAAAGCTTATAGCAAAATACATAGTGCCATTGATTACTCATAAACTACACTCATTCACTTCAAACTAACTTCTTCCATCGTCCTAGCCACTGTCTGAAGCAGTTCAGGAAGTCCTCTTTCATGAATATCTTCAGTTGGACTCTCCTGGCTGCCTCAGTGCCTTAAATTGATTCAAAAGTTTGCCTACTGCAGTCATTTTGATTTGGGGGTAAAAGCTGAAAGTTTCATAGTGCCAGACACGGAAACTGTAGCTGAAGAAGACATACAGCAGTGTTTTGCCAACTTGCCTTTGCACTGGAGGGCACATGGCAATAGCCTTCACTCACTGCTTTTTTTAATCACACTTTGCAAAGATGCTCATGAAAGCGGACTTTCAGACAGCTTCAGGAAGTGCGAGGTGCTACTCAAGCTCCTCCAAGGCTGAGTGGAGGCACTGAGCTTGCAGGGAGCTCAGAAGGTGTGCACCAGGGAGTGCAGTGGCCGAGACTGTTATTACACTGAGCAGCTTGAAGAAGCTTATAAACTCCAAAGCACAATCACTGACAAAACCTCATACACTAACTAAAGAGATATCCACATAGCAAGAGTTTTTCTACCCCACCTGACCCGAAACCCTCACCAGCTGAACGGTAGAAACACAAGGCAGCAACAAACCTGCAAGACCTTTTAGCTCTCCACAAGCTTCCAACAGGCACTAAAGGGACAGAAGTAAAAACCCAAACGTTCACAATATTTGAAGACGTGAAATAAATCAGACCCACATGTGTAAACCCCTTATTGTCTCACTAGGGTAAGAACCTGCGAGAGTGAATAAATCTAAAAAGTAGATTTTGTGAAAGGGAAAGTAACTGTTCCAAAGGAAAGAACTGGAGTGAGTGGAGTGAGGAAAAGAGAAAAGAAAGGAAGCAGCAAGACTACGTATCTATGTATACACAGGAAGGCTAAGATAACGGCACTACTAATTTCTATTGCTTTATGAAAAAGAACAGTGTTTAATGGTTCGATCAATCTTACAGGCCTTTATTTGTTTATCTAAGTGACCAATTTGAAGATAACAATATGTAATACAACAACCATTGTTAATTTCCTATCACCTTGTCTGAAATCCTGTACTGTTTTCATTGTTTTTGTGTTGTCTTGTTTGTGTCTGTGTGCTTGTTAATATGTTATTGCTGTCTTATCTTTAAAATAAAAAAATAATTTGAAGAGAGAGAACTAATGAGATGTTCATGCAGCTCAAAGAGTTTACACAGAAATAGGTGAAGGATTCAATTGATAAAAGGTTAAAGAAGCTTAAGATGCCAACAAAAACCTCAGTGAAAGAAACAAAACAATACAAGATATGAATGAATGTTGTAGCAAAAAATGAGAGCATGGAAAGAAACCGAGCAGAAAGCAAGAACATAGTGATCTGTGTTGAAAGCATGTGCATTAATAAACTACATAATTTGACCTATAAAGCTCTGATATATCTTTTCCTTAACCAAATTCAGTCAAGCAATTTTTCCGAGTAAACCAGTGTATACTGACCTACAATTTCTGTCATCCCATTTGAGTAATAATTAGAAGAGAAACATGAAGCTAGGAAATGCCACACTGGTCCAGTGCTTACTCCTAAACCTGAGCTAAGCACTTTGCAGTGTTGCCTCTTTCTCTACACAAAACTTCTGTTTTCACTGTGCTGGTAAAGCTCCTGTCTCCTAATATTATCTCATGTGCTATTTTAGTTCCTTTGTCCAAGCAGCTCACTCGACTTCCCTAGGCATGGTTCCTACTCTTTTCTAGACTTGCTTTTCAATCTTCTATCTTTTCCCTAGGGGTAAATATACACTATAAATCCCAATTTGGAATGCTTAGTTTTATTTAATTGTTTATGCTGGCCTGGGAGTGTAGCTCAGTGGTAAAGCACTTGCCTAGCATGTAGTACATGGCCTAGGTCTAATCCTCAGCACCACAAAAATACAATGTCTCTGCTGATGTATACCTGTACCACTGTTTAAAAAAAGGGAATTGAAGACACTTGTGTCTGTTTTCTGTCTCTACATTTGTGGTTCTTTCTCAACTAAGCAAGAATCAGTAGGCTATGTGATGTCACTTTAAGCCATCCCATATTACACTTAATTCCTAATTATAGTTTATCAGTCAGATAGACCAATTCAATGGTGATACCTTTGGAACCAGTGCTTAAAACTGTCAAGTACAAGTTTCCTCATGAAAAGTCTGTTCTGCTATTCTCTGAACTTCCCAGCCTAATACAGACCCTGTGAAAATGTCCGTTTGCCAGCCAGATTTGCTTCTATAGGGTTACTTGTACCTCTCACAGAACAAGGAGTGTAAGAAGCATTAGAAGTACTGTGTTTTGTTTCTTAAAATGTACAAGACTTTATAGGCTTTTGATTATTCAGAGCATGGAGAGTAGTTTATGAAAATTTTTGAAATTTGTTTATGTGTTTGTTATATGAAAATTACATGTAGAGTTTTGTGTGGCTCTTCTACTTCATAACTATAAAAACATGTACAAGAATTTTGTAAACAGGGATATTTTAAACACGAGTACATTTCAGTGTATGCTTATCAGTTTACTGTTTGGTTTTGTTAATATAGACAGTTTGTGGTACTACTGAAAATACCTTTAATAT
>PVLD010034901.1:0-12263 GCA_004027595.1 Dinomys branickii | reverse complement strand
CAGTGCAAATTCCCTACTATCTTATCTATAATTTGGTATTTCCTTTAATGTTTTTGTGTTAACTAATGTGAAGATAACTATGTAATACAACATCCAGTTCTAATTCCCTACTATATTCTGTATAACTTTGTATTTTCTGTATTGTTTATGGCTTTTCTGGTTCTTATGTCTCCATTCTTTTGTCTTTAAAATAAAATTTTAAAAAAAAGGAGCAAAATGCAATCTCAGACCTCTACCCCTCCCAGAATATGTCCAGGAGATATCAACACAGATGAGCTTGGAAGTCATACACCTGGAATTTCTGAAATGATAGCAGCTGAAGTAAACAAACAACCCATCAGGCCATAGTGGACATCAGAGCTGAAATAATGTCTGAGGTAAAAAAGGAAATGACAACAATAATGAAAGAATTGCTTAGTACATCTAAAGAAGACATGGAAAAAATACAGGAGCATAGTAAATTAATGGACACCTTGAATGAACAGTATAGGAAACAACAGGAATGCATAAAGCAGATTCAAACAGATATCCAGGAAACAAAACTTCCATTGAAAGCTGGCAAACCACTTGAACGAAGCTGAAGATAAACTCTCAGACCTTGAAGACAGCATTGCTGTGAACGATGGTGAAAGAAGGATCTTTTTTAAAATAACAAGAAACCAAAAATAACAATTCAAAAACCGCAAGACGAAGCAAAGAAAACAATAAGATTGATCAGTATCAATGAAACAGCAGGTGTCAGCACAAATGATATAAAAAACTATTTGAGGAGCAGCAAAAAATTCACAGCAAAAAATTTCCCAAGCATGGAAAAAGAATTGGACATCTGAGTAAGTGAAGCATATAGAACTCCAACTAGCCATCACCAAAGTAAATCTATACCCAGATATATAGTGATCAATATCCCAGGAATTCAGCAAAAGAATAGATTATTAAAACCTGTGACAGAAAAGACACAGATCACCTATAAAGGAAAGCCCATCAGAATCATGGCAGATGTCTCAGCACAAACCTTCAAGTGAAGAAGATCTTGGGGTGAAATATTGCGAGTCCTGAAAGAAAACAACTTCCAACCCAGATTGATGTATCCTGCAAAACTATCCTGCAAAATTAATGGAGAAATAAAATATTTCCACAATAAAAATCAACTGAAGACCTTCATGAGTGTGAAACCAACCCAGAAGAGTTCTAAAAGATATTCTAGAAAGAGAAAAAAGGACAACAACTTCAAGAACAACAACAGAAAGGAAACACCAAGCAGAGCAAGCAATTAAGCAGAGAGAAACAAGAGAAACCACCAGCAGGAAAACAACAAGACAAAGAGAAGCCAGTACATATCATTTATAACCGCCAATGTCAATGGACTCAATTCACCAACCAAAAAGAAGTAGACTGGCAGATTAGTTCAAGAAACAAAATCCAACAACATTCTGTATACAGAAAACACATTTATCTCAAAAGAAAACTCACAGACTGAAAATGAAAGAACGGAAAAAATTACTCCATGCAACAGGTACCCAGGAAAAAGCAGGTGCCACTATTCTGTTTGCAGACAACGGGAACTTCAAACCAAGAACAGTTAAAAGAGATAAAGAAGGTCACTACATACTTGTAAGCAAAAAATTTGAAGAGGAAGGGGTAACAATCATAAACATCTAAGCACCAAACACAGGAGCACCCAAGTATATAAGACAAATTATAACAGACATGAAAAATGAAATAAGCAGCAACACAATCACAATGGGAGACTTCAATACTCCATTATCACAAAGAGATAGAATGATTAGACAAAAAATTAGCAAAGAAATAACGGAACTAAACCAAACATCTGAACAAATGGTCTTAGTAGACCTGTACAGAGTGTTCCACCCAACAGCATCAGAATACACATTCTTCTCAGCTACACATGGGATATTCCCTAAAATAGACCATATGCTAGCACAGAGAACATGCTTAAGGAAATGAAAAAGAGTTGAAATTATCTCATGCATACTATCAGATCATAGTGTGATAAAATTGGAAATTAATGGCCAAGGAAATCACAAGAACATGTGGAAATTAAACAGAACCCCGACGAAGAATCAATGGGTCACAGATGAAATCAAAGAAGAAATTAAACACTATGTACAATCAAATGCAAATGTAGACACAACTTAGAGGAATTTGTGGGATGCAGTGAAAGCAGTCCTCAGAGGAAAATTTATAGCAGTGAATTCCTACCTCAGGAAAACAGAACTAGCACAAATCAGCAATCTTATGCTTCACCTCAAGCTTCTAGAGAAAGAAGAACAAATCAAACCAAGACCCTAGAGAAGGCCTGAAATTATAAAACTCAGGGCAGAAATTAATGCAATGGAAACTAAAAAAAATACAAAGAATTAATGAATCAGTTGGGTTTGGAAAACTAAATAAAATCAATAAACCCCTAGCCAACCTCATTCAACAGAGGAAAGAAAGAACTGAAATACATACAATAAGGAATGAAAAGGATGAAATCACCATAGATCCTATAGAAATTCAGAAGATCATCAGTACCTACTTTGAAAATTTTTACTCTCACAGGGTGGAAAAAACAGAGGAAATGGACAGATTTCTTGATACACATGAACTACCCAAGCTGAATGAAGAAGATATAAAAATCCTGAATAACCCTATATCAACAAGTGAAATTGAAAATGTAATAAAAATCTTGCCATTGAAGAAATTTCCAGGTTCTGATGGATTTATAGCTGAATTCTACAGGAAATTTAGAGAAGATTTAACACCAATACTTCTCAAACTCTTTAAGGAATTTGAAAAGGAGGGAATTCTCCACAACTCATTCCTGGAGGCAAGAATCATCCTGATACCAAAACCAGAGAAAGACCCAGCCAAGAAAGAGAACTATAGGCCAATCCCCCAAATGAACATAGATGCAAAAATTTTCACTAAAATACCAGCAAACAGAATGCAACAAATCATCAAGAAGATTATACACCATGACCAAGAGGAATTCATCCCAGGAATGCAGGGTTGGTTCAACATATGCAAATCAATTAATGTAATACACCACATCAATAGAGCCAAAGACAAAAATCACATGATCATCTCAATTGATGCAGAAAAAGCTTTTGATAAACTCCAGCACTTATTCATGATAAAACCCTACAGAAAATTGGCATAGATGTACTTTACCTCAATCTGATAAAACCCATCTATGACAAACCAACAGCTCACATCATTCTAAATGGTCAAAAACTGAAAGCTTTCCCTTTAAAGTCAGGACAAGACAAGGATGTCCACTGTCACCACTTCTATTCAACATAGTTCTGGAAATATTAGCCAGGGCAATTAGACAAGAGAGAGAAATAAGAGGAATAAGGATAGGGAAAGAAAAAGAGAAATTATCATTATTCACTGATGATATGATACTCTACACAAAAGGCCCCCAAAATTCCACCAAAAGGCTCATAGATTTAATAACCAAATTGAGTAGTGTAGCTGGATACAAAGTCAACACTCAAAAATCCATAGCATTCCTGTACACAAACGACAAGCAGACTGAGAGAAAAATCAGTGAAGCCACACCTTTCATAATAGCATCTAAAAAATGAAATACTTACAAATCAACGTAACAAAAGAAGCAAAAGATCTATAGAGTGAAAATTACAGTACTCTGAGGAAAAGAGATCTAAGAGGATTTCAGAAAATAAAAAGATATTCCTTGCTCATGGATAGAAAGAATCAACATTGTGAAAATGGCCACACCCAAAAATCGTTGTACAGATTCAATGCAATCCCCATTAAAACTCCACTAGTATACCTCACCGATCTAGAGAAAACATGCCAGAAAAATTCATCTGGAACCAGAACAGGGCTAGAATAGCACAAGCAACCCTAGGAAACAGGAAAGGTAGGACACATCACAATCCCTGACTTTAAATTATACTACAAAGCTACAGTGATAAAACCAGCATCGTACTAGCAAAAAATAGACCTGAAGATCAATGGAACAGATTACAAGATACAGACACAGCTACAAATACATTCATCCATCTTATTTTTGACAAAGGGGCCAAACATGTTCACTGGAAGAAAGACAGCCTCTTTAACAAATGGTGCTGGAAAAACTGGCTTTCCACATGCCAAAGACTAAAACTAGACCCATATCTGTCACCATGCACTAAAGTCAAAATGGATCAAAGATCTAAATATCAAAACAGAAACACTAAATCTACTGGGAGACAAAGTAGGTAAAACTCTCAAAGACATAGGGGTAGGCAGAGAGTTCATGAACAAAAAACCAAACTGCATGGGAAATATTTCAAATAGTCAACAACTGGGATCTCACCCTATTGAAAAGTTTCTGCACATCAAAAGAAATCACCAACAGAGTGAAGAGAAAACCACAAATTGGGAAAAGATTTTATCCAACTGCCCCTCAGACAAAGGACTCCTATCTAGAACATATAAAGAACTAAAAACAATAAGGCCCCCAAAATTCAAAGACCCAGTCCAAAAATGGGCATCTGAAATGAGCACAAACTTCTCAGATGAAGAAATACTAATGGCAAAGAAATATATGAAAAAATGTTCAACATCATTAGTCATTTGAAAAATACAAATTAGAACAACACTGAAATTTCATCTCACCCCACAAAGAATGGCTATCATTAAGAAATCAACCAATGACAAATGCTGGAGAGGCTGTGGGCAAAAAGGAATGCTACTCCATTGCTGGTGCGAGTGTTGATTGGTGAAACCACTGTGGAAATCAGTCTGGGAATGCCTCACAAAAGTAGGATTGGAAATCCCACTTAACCCAGCTATTGCCCTTCTGTGTATTTTTCTGAAAGAATTAAAAACATCATACCACAGTGATATATGTGCACCCATGTTTATAGCAATTGAATTTGTCATAACTAAATCTTGGAAACAACCCAAATGCCCATCAACTGAGGATAAAAAAGATGTGGTATTTCTATTCAATGAAGTATTACGAGCTATAAAAAAAATACTCTTGAGGCTTGCATAGGTAAATGAATGCAACTAGAGATCATACTCATAAGTGAAATAAATCAGACTCACATGTGTAAGCACCATATTGTCTCCCTGGTGTAAGAACATGAAAGAGTAAATACAATGCAAAATGTACAATAAATAATAAGAAAGGGAAAGAAACTGCTCAAAAGAAGGAGCAACTGGGATGAGGGAAAGAAGAAAAAGTACTAAGGCAAATTTTATACATATATATAAAATATATAAAATATGTATATATATAAAATATGTGTGTGTGTGTGTGTGTGTGTGTGTGTGTATATATATATATACACACACACACTCATGGTATAACTACTGTTGGTGTCTGAGGGTTTGTTGGGAAAAGTTGATGTTTAAAAGTTTTTTTCCTACTATTTTGACCAATTTTGCATGCTTGTATCTGGTAATCAGAGCAATTTATGTGATGATCACAGTTTGCAGTACAACAACCAATGGTAAATTTATACAATACTGCCTACTGCCACTATTTATTGTTTCTAATGTTCTTTTAAATTATTATTTTCTTATTCTCCTTAATGATTTGATCAGTCTTCTATTCTTACATCTGGTAATCTGAGCAACTTCGCTGAAGATAACAATATGTAATATAACAACTACTGTTAATCCCTATCATTGGTTTTGAAACCCTGTATCATTTCTAATGTCCTTGGTTTGTGTTGTTTGTATTCTGCTTTTGTGTGCTTTAATTTTTGTACTATTTTCTTTAAAATAAAAAAAATGAGTATCAGAAGCAAAAAATAGAGCTGAAAGATGTGAAAATTTTATAGCTTGATAATGGATGAAGCATGTGTAAAACTGGGGTTAAAAAGGTGGTGATTGCTGAAAAGATTAGTGCTGTTAAAAAGAAGCCAAGCAGTTTCCTTCAGTACAGTAGGAAAGGTAGGTTGAGGAGCATCACAGTTATTGGCCAGATCCTGCCCCAGGCTGTAACTGGGTACTCTTTGAAGAACTTTTGTTTGGGATGAGAGTCCCAGGGCACCCTGCTTATTTAGTGCAGGTGTTTAGGGAAGGGTTTCCCTGAGTTCAGCCATCTGGGGACTCAGAGGCGAAGGCAGCCATTGACCAAGGGGGTCTGTCTACTGCTTGAGCTGATGGCCAATCTTGGCATCATTAACGTGGTAATGGTTTCACAGGCCTGCAGAATGGGAAGCTTGAACTTATCCTCCTACCTCAGCATCCCAGTGTGCTGGGATTATAGGTGTGTGCCACCACACCCAGCTCCACTGTGAAATCTGTAGTTTGTTGAACCTGGGTGCTGTGTTTTCATTAACTGGCCCTGCTTCTGAGAGACTCCCGGCCACCTTCTGTCAGCGCAGGGCACTCCCCATCTCAGGGCTTCCAGTGGACCCAGAGCCCCAAACAGCCCAGGAAGGGATGAACAGCTGTGTCTGAAACAGAACAAACCAAAACCCCAAATCCAAGCATTTATTCAGTGAAGTCTCCACTAAGACAAAGCCCACCTGGGCCCCTCTGAAAGACATGCTTCCCTTTTGAGATTCCCATTCTACCTCACGCCCTAACCCCAGGGCCTCACTGTCATCTTCAGGAGACTCAGGAGAGGAACGTCACAGGCTCTTTTCCCCGTGCAAGTTCCTGCACAGTTCTGCTGCTTCCTGTAGCTGGTGTCACTGTTAGATGTCTGCTTTTCCATCCCCTCCTCTCCTCCCCTGCTCACACACACAGTCCTAGGGGATGTGCTGAGGGATACTGTTTAGCCGCCTTCCTGGGCACTGGGACACAATACCCCACACGCACAGCCTAAGGGAGAAGAGGTATATTTTGGTTCAGTTTCAGTCCAGAGACAGCCAGAGGGGCACGGCAGAGGGGTGGGGAGGAGAGCTGCTCAGTGCATGGTGCAGGGGAAACAGAACAAAGGGAGGGGGTAGAATAAATGCTTTCAGACTGCACCCCCAGTGACTGATCTCCTCCAAGCAGACCCAGCCTCTCAACAGCAATAGTTAAACATCCCCACAGTCTAATCACCTCCCTAAATCCCCGCCTAGGAACACGTGAGGCTTTGGGGAACATTCAGAAACAAACTGTAACCAGGGAGAATGGAATTCCCTATCTTGCACAGGCCAAGAATCTTTCCTCAGCCCCTCCCTGAAGAAAGGGCATATAGGAGAGCTTCCAGACCTCATGCCACTCAGGCAATTTTTGCAAACATATGTCACCCCAGGGAGCTGGCTTAAAGTGGATGCTCAGTGACATCACCAGATGTCCCTTGGAAGCTCCCTAGGATGCCTGCATCCCTGGGGGCTATTCCTGGCCCGTGCAACCTAACCTGTGAGCTGGCTTGGCTGCCCCCTTAGGAGGGAAGGAAAAGCCATAGATCTTGCAACTGTGATGTCCTCAACCAAGAACAAATTCTCTCCAACAAAGGGTTACACATAGCAGAGCATTTCTGTTTATGTAGAAACCATAATAAATAAAGGATCTAATGCAGATTTGCTTTCTTTGGCATCTAGGTGTTGTAGGTAGAATAATGGCCTCCCAGAGATGTCCCCATCCCAGTTTCTGGAGTCTGTGCCAAAGGGAGTGATGGCTGCATGGGATGAAGGCCGCATACTAGCTGACCTTAGCCTAGAGATGGCACCCACCCATACGTGGGGAAGGAATCAAAGGGGTTTGGCATGACACTGTGTGATGAGGATTCGAGATGCCACTGCTGGCCTTGCTGACAGAGGACAGGCCATGGCCAAGGACAGCAGGCAGCTTCTGCAAGCTACAAAAGGCAAGAACACAGAGTTGCACAAGGGCTTCCCAAAAGGCACACAGCCCAATCAACCCTGATGTAGCCCAGGAAGGCCAGTGTCAGGCTTGTAACCTGCAGACCTAAGAAGATAATTCTCTGTGCTGTGCTCATTCTCTGGTGACAATCTGCTGCAGCAGCAACTGAAGATGAATTGCAGGGTCCTCAGGAGTCTTTAATAAGCAGAGCTCAGCAGAGGCAGGAAGGCAGGAAGGAAGGACACTCTAAGCCTGCATTGCCCCTGACGGTGGAGGTCCCTCACTTGGGGTCTGGGTAGACTTGCTGAGCCCAGAAGCCCCTACCCCACATCCTATCGAGCCGGGATTATCCTGTCCACTAAATAAAGCACGAAGGGCTGGGGTGTAGCTCAGTGATAGGCTCTATGCTTCCCATATGTGAGGCCTTGGGCTCCATTCCCAGCTCCAAAAAGCCATGGAAATAATTACATTAACTATAGATTTCCAAGCGATAATGGAGGCTGCACATAAAAGAATGCTCAGCTTCCATTCATCCTCTTGGGGAACGCTGGCGTGATTAACAGGGCTTCTTCAGATCAGCAGCACTTCATCGTTTGAAAACCACAGGCTCTGCTCAGAATTTGAGGGAAAGAAACTGCCAACAGGCATAAAACCTTGTACCGTGTTGCAGGGGGCTTGGGCAACCCCTGAAGCAGAACCTCAGATCAAACGCCCTTGGACAGCAGCAGAGGGGAAGCTGAGGACTTTGTAAAGGCTGAGCCCTTAGGGTAACTTCCAGATGGCTCCTTACTTCCCCTGGCCCTGACCTGTAAACTGCAGAATTATCTGCAGGGACATCTTCTCCTGCCACTGGCCTGCAAAGCCTCATGGATACAGACCAGGGGCCAATGCTGGGAATAAGATGTGAGAATGATGAACTGCAAAATGGGCCAGTGAAGGCTGAGCCAGGAGGATAGTTGTGAATTCGAGACCAGCTTGGGCTACAGAGTGAACTCAAGGTCAGTCTGAACTGCATCGTGGGACTTTACCTCAAACAGACAAAAAAAAAAAAAAGAAGCAGTGAGAAATGACTCTGGAGGCCAATTCCCTGGCATGGCAACAGCAGATCTTACGAGGGAAAGGCACAAAGTTAGTCAGGCATGGTGATGCACACCTGTCAGCCAGCCCTTGGGAGGCTGAGGCAGGAGGATTGCCTAGAGCTTGAGGCCAGCCTAGGGTAGATAGTGAGTTCAAGAACAGCCTGAACTACCTAATGAGACAGACCCTGTCTCAAAAAATAAACCCTACCACCCTCATGGAGCATGGAGAGAGACAGACACATAGATCCCTATTACTGTCCCCAAGAGGGTGGCAATGGAGGTGTGCAATTACATCTACTCGGAGTGCCTTCTCCCTGCTGCAACCCTGGAGGACTTCCACTGACCTTTTCAAAGGCATCTCAGTGTCATCCCCATATACACAGGTGATCCAAACCATGCTCCTCCTCCAGCCATCCCTGCACCGTATGCCTACAGTCCTGGCACTGTCCTGGCACTGTCATGCTGAGTCATGACTGACCTAGCATTTCCCCTTCTAGATCCAAGCCTTCTTAGGGAGGCGATGACAGCCTGCTCACCTGTGTATTCTCAACCCTGGCCCACACTGTTCCATGTCCATGAAAGTACGAGGAGGAAATCTAATTCAACATCTGAGCCTCTGCCTGCCTGTCTCCATGAAGGCACAGCAGAGGGCTCCCACAGGAATCCAAAGCCTGGGCCCCACTAAAAACAAGACATATGTTCTGTGCCACCACATAGTGCCTGGAACCCCTTTTTCACCTCTAAAAACCTTATCATTTTCATAAACACAATTAACATCCATTAGGAAGGGCCCTCCAGGGGCCGGGGATATAGCTGAGCAGCACAAGTGCCTGCCTGGCAAGCTCGAGATCCCGAGTTCGATTCCAGGTACCAAAAAAAAGGAAGGGCCCTCCAACCCACAGACTGAAGACACACCTGGTGGCCCCAGGAGGCCAGCCTGGCCCTCTGCTTTTCAGGGACAGCGTGACACAGGGCTGGCTGTGTGGAGAAGGCTCTCCATCACCTCACACTCTCATCTCTTAGTGGGCAAAATCCCACCAGATTCCCCTGAGGAAGACTGAACGCACGTCAAGATTTTAAATGCACCCAGAATGGCTTGAGAACCACTTGCTAAAAAGAAAAATAAGAACACTTGGAAAGTGTGTCTCCTTTCCAGAGCATGTGAGGAAGGGGTTAATGGCAAAAGGAATGGAACAGTCACTGGGATCATGCTAGGGCTTGAATGGGTCTCCAGTTCTGGTTCTGGGAACCTGGAACCTGATCCCCAATCAAGACATCGGGGTGCACCTTTGAGCCTGCAGCCCTACTAAGCCACAGTTCCTGGTTTGACCTCTGAGTCAGTGTGGGCTGTAGGTAGAGCTATGAACCTGCACCACCAGCGAGCAACTCCCACAGCTCCATGCCCACAGTCCTGCAGGCCATATGTCAGCCCATTACTGCTCTTCAGTTTCTCACTTTGAATGCAGCCTCCCGAGATGTCTCCCCAGGGACTGAGCAGTTAGTAAAATTTTGCCCTTGATAATGAGTCAGAATCACCTCAGTAAGTATGCAATGCTTAGGTATTTACCTAAGTCTGGAATGCATTGTGTAGAATCTGCTTCAGTCTAATTCAAAAGAAAAAAATAGCTATGAAGGACATTACTAGGACACTTGATGACATTTCACTAGCCACTGGGCTAACTAGGTCATATCAGCATTAAATTCCCTTGTTTGGATAAATGTGCTATGGTTATCTTTTTTCCTTAGGAAATATGCACTACAATGTAAAGGGTGACTAGATATTGTATATGGTGAATGTTTAAATTTTTAAAAGTGTACTACATTTCCATTAATGCCCTTCAAAATACTCCCCTTCACTTTGAAGACACTTACCCACTGTTCTTTCCTTTTTCTGACGCAGGTCTGTAAGTCCACTTCTGGGTCTTTGCTAGGTATGATGAAAACTTGGAGGAATGCTGTTGCTGAGCACCATCCACAGCAGAGGCAGGCTGTAAAGATGTACAGTATGTCCTCATCCACCTTGTTCACCAGCCTGGCACCGTGTGACTTCACTGAGCTGGCCAGGACAGGGCAACTAACATTAAAGGACTTCAGAACTGCTTCAGAAAGTAGCAAGAACAATGAGATAAGAGAGTTCAAATGAGGGAAGAGTATTTTGAGAAGGCAGCAGCCCATATGGGAGGTGGGATTCAGCGACATCACCGTCAAAGGGGAAACCAGATCCCCCCAATGCACTGGCTTCTCTGAGGTGACAAAAGGACGTGTGACCACGGGACATGTCCTGTAGCTAAGGTCTCCCAGAATAAAGCTGCTGTTTTCTCCACCAAGAAGTCTGGGAAAGGCAGGAGCAGTGGCTACACACCTGGGAGGGGCCCTCATCCTGGTGGCTCCTGGCCAAGTGCCAGAGCCCCGGGGCTCACACTTGCCTCAGGTACTGTATCCACAGTGGCATGGCAACACTCATCTCAATGTCCCATGCACTATGCCAGCTATCAGCCCACTTGGGGGGCATTCAGGTGAGAGTAACATGAACACACGTGTGCAAGACTTTAGCAAAAACAGCAGGCAGCACGGAGCATAACAGAGAGTCAAAGTATGGGTCAGTGTCTGTATTTTATAATTATGATACAGGTTGGAAGCCAGGCATGTTGGCTCATGCCTGTAATCCCAGTACTTGGTACTCTGAAGCAGGAGTATTTCTGCAAGTTCAAGGCCAACCTGAACTGCACAGTGAAATCTTTCATCAAAAAGACCAAAATAATTATTATACAGATTCTTATCTCATATTTACATAGTTAAATTGTGTCACAACTAGCACGTGTGTTCTGATCTGTGCTCAGTCATAGTTACACAAGGTTATGCCAGTGTATGCCTGTGTTAGACAAGTGGGGCCATGTCCTCATGTGTCCTTAGACATGCCTGAGCTTTGGAGCCATCTGAGTTGTCCTACACTCGCTACAACATACTGCAGTCTCCATCTCTTTGAAAGGGTAAGGTGTCAATAGTCATTGGCACCTAAATCAACATTGCTTAATGGATACCTATTCTGTTGCTGTTTATTTTTATTACTTTGAATTTCGATACCTGCCTTCACAAATTTATTTTTATTAGTACACTTTTGACTTGCAGATTGGTCACATACATCACAGAGAATTTGTACCTGGTCATAACAAGTCTCAATTCTTTTTTTTTTTTTTAGTAGGGAATTAGAACTGGATGTTGTATTACATAGTTATCTTCACATTAGTTAACACAAAAAAATTAAAGGAAATACCAAATTATAGATAAGATAGTAGGGAATTTGCACTGGATGCTGTATAATATAAAGTTATCTTCATTTCTGCTAATACAAAAACGACTGAGGAAATACAGAATTATAGAGAACATAGAAGGGAATTAGCTCTGGATGCTGTC
>PVLD010034900.1:0-12264 GCA_004027595.1 Dinomys branickii | reverse complement strand
AGCACAATTTGTAATAGCTAAAATGTGGAAGCAACCCAAGTGCCCATCCACAGAAGACTGGATTAAAAAATTGTGGCATTTTTATATAATGGAATATTATTCAGCTATAAAGAAAGACAGTTTTGGGGACTTTGTAGGCAAGTGGACAAAACTGGAGTCCATACTCATAAGTGAGATAAATCAGCGATACATGTGCAGGAAACGTATTGTATCACTGGTGTAAGAACCCGAGGGTGGGAATATAAACTAAGAGACATGAAGGAAATCTGTTCAAAAACAAAGAACAGATGGGACGAAGGAAAGGATAAAAGAAAAAGACAAAAATGTATGTATGTATATATGAATATACATATATGCAGGAGAGCTAACATGGTTCTACTATTGTATTATATCACTTAATGCTAAGCAATAATCGATGACGGGTTATTTGATCAATCTTGTATGTCTGTATGTGTTATCCTGAACACACACTTCGAAGAAATCAATATGTAAAGCAGCAACTATTGGTGTTTTTTTGTTGTTGTTGTTGTTGCTGTTGTTGTTGTTAGCCTGTTTTGTTTTTTGTCTTTGGATTTTTGGTTTTTGTGTTTTTCTGTTGTTGAGAGGATTAATTGTCTGACTAATTTTGCATGTCTCTATATGGGTTCATATATTTACACTTCGAAGATATCAATGGATAAAGCAATAACCACTGTTGAGACCATGTCACCTTGTCTATAGATTAGTTGTGATTGTACTATTTTTTATGCTAATTGGTGTCTGTTTGTCAATATGTTTTTGTACTGTTATTTAAAAAAAAAAAAGAATCAATGTAATGTTAGCCATATGATAGCAAATGATATTAGCTATCCTTACATGTTTAGTTTTTCATATAACATTCAGGACTATTTTATTAAATTCTCCCAAGTAATTTTATTGGATTTTGCCTAGTTGCTTTAAGCATATTAATTGGTAGAAATATGACATTAATAAAATATTAGTCTTTTGAAAACATGCTATCACTTTTCTCACACTTAATGGCTTTCATTAAAATTTTCTAATGTTCTTCAAATTGGTGAGCAGGTGCTATACTACTGAGGTACATCTCCAACCCAGTCTTGTGAGTGTGAGTGTGAGTGTGTGTGTGTGTGTGTGTGTGTGTGTGTGTGTGTGTTGCTATGGATTGAACCCAGGGTTTCGGGCATGCTAGGCAAGCACTCTCCCGCTTAGCTACACCCTCAGCCCTAGTGATATAATTTGCATTAAATATCATCAACATTTTCACATCTGTGGCTTTTCTAGTTGTATATTTCAAATTGGCAGATAGGTCAAGCAGTACTATTGTTGGTGCCTATGAATGTTAATTCACTTATATTTATATGAAATGAAATATACATAAAAGAAATATATCAAAGAATTTTACTGAATTCATTTAAAAAAATAGAAGTTTCTTTTGCTGTCTATTTCTTAATCAAAGTAATACCCACAGAGTTTCTGTTCATTACATTTCAGGATTTAGGTGAGAGCACTGGGCCCTCACATGTAGATAAAGGACCTTTTCTGGCCGAGTTAGAAGACTACTAGCAAATCACATTCCAAAGTCTCTGCAAATCAATTTAGAAAAAGTGATTTGTAGCCAGAGACACCAGGATAATCAGAAAAGATTTTGTTAAATGAAAAGTTACCTCGATATTGTTCAAAATTAGTGCCATAAATTTCTGAAACTTTTGAAAAAAGTATTATTATGTTGCTATTTGGAAAATAAAATAGGAATTTAATGTTGATTGAATGAGTAAATAAATATATGTAGCACTTGGTTGTGCCCTGAGGGTAAAAGAGACATCCAGGGGAGACAAACATTAAATAAAGATTCACTCAGGTAAATGTATTACCTGGTCCTGGCATGGAAAATTGAGGAGTCCAGAAATCTTTACGGCCGCAGATACTCTCTTTAGCGTGGCCTAAATTACCCACAGGAATTTTAACCTGCACTAAAACCATTTTGTTTGGGGTTTCCAGTCCAAGTTCCTGGTCTGTGAAACAAAACCCACAAATAGTGCTGCATGACCTATTTGCCAAACAGATAAAGAGCTAGGAAGACCATCACCTAAACCACCATGGCACCTGCAACTATGCTGACACCTTCCATTGCCTGGACATGTTCGAGAATTGCAAATTTCAGGTAATCACTAGAGCTGAAGACCTCGGTCTGGCATATATCTCAGCAGCAGATAAACCTAGCTATGCCTACATCCACGTTCCAGGTACTTAGTCCACACACTGGGTATCCCATGTGCACCTCTGGGACGAGCCAAACCACCAGGTCCACTGCATTTGTGTGGAGCCTCATGTTACCAGAACTGAGAGTGCATAAAATGTGCCTAATAAGAGTTTAGAGGAGGGTTGTTTTCTAGAGAAGTGCTACATAAACACTTGTCACTTAAAACATCTTGGTTTTCCAAAACTCTCATAGCTTTGGGAATAACAGTCCATAGTCAGTCCAATCAACTCAGTTAGGAAAACAAATCACTATACCTATTTCAAATAGAAAGAGGTGAGTTGTTTTGTTTCTGATGATGTCTCATTATTTTGCACACCTTGACCTTGAATTTATGATCGTTATGATTCACCTCCAAGGGAGCTGGGATTAGAGGCACATGCCACTGTGCCTCACTAAGGAAAAGACTTTAACTCTAGAAAATGTTTGCAAAGGTACCGGAAGGATTAGAGTAGGAGAGAAGCACAGGGACGCGGCCCAGAGACCAGAGCTTCTAGTGTGTATTTAGAGGCAACAGCGCAGCCAGTACAGGAGCTCCGCCCTCACGGAAGAGGAACCACACAGCCAGCACCAAAGCTGCCAGCAAAACACCTTCACCACTTGCGCCAGACCAGAAAGGATTCTCTTCTCCCACCAGTAACTCCCACTGGTCAAACTTGAAACTAACTGGTAAAGAATCCAGGGAAATGGAGCATATAGGCTTCTGGCCCTTGCAGTTATAAAACAGAGTACTGCAGAGGAAGGATAAACCAATACAAACATAAGTGGCACAGTAACAGTATCTGTTATTAGGTGGGGTTAAATGAGTTTAAGTCAGTTGCACTCAAGAGAAAATCACTTCTGAAGGGATTGGAAAAGCATATAGCACTGATCAATCTCTTCCTGTTTGTTCTTTAGGAAATCTTTTTTTTTAATCTTTTTGAGACAGGGTCCCACTATGTAGTTCAGGCTGGTCTTGAGCTTACTTTACAGCCCAAGATGGCCTTGAACTCACAGTAATCCTCCTGCCTCAGCCTCCCACGGGCTGGGATTATAGGCGTGCGCCACCAAGTGCAGCCTCTTGGGAAATCTTACCATTGAGACTTATTAGGATGACAGCAGCACCAGACAAGATAGGAAGTCAACACTGGTTGAGAAAAGAAAAACTAGATGCACAGGACAAGCATAGGGGCAGACACACAATAATGAACATGATGAAAAGCCAACACGGACTTTGAAAATAATTCATCTTTCCAATCGGGAAACTTTTCATCTTCAAAATTGGGAGTGAGAGAGGAGTACCACGAAAAAAGCTTTCCATTTGGCCTGGGGATGCATCTCAGCAGCAAAGCACTTGCTTGGCATGAGCAACAGCCTGGATTCAATCTCCAGCTCTCAAAGCAAAGCAAAACAGAAACTTTCCTTTTGTCCAAATAGCAAGAGTTACTGAGATTTATAGGAACAAAATCCATCTTACTAATCATGTGTCATTTCCTTTAGAATGGAAGAGTGAGTCACAAAAAATTCAAAAGCTACACAAATGAGCAGACTGATGTCATTGGATGACTCACTGAACACCATCAGGAGAGCTGCTCCCCAGATGAACTTCCTTTCCTTTACCCTGCAGCAGATCCATAAGCATTTGTAAAAGACTCAGGTCCAGCTGGGCATGGTGGTGCACCTGCAATCCCAGCACTTAGAAAGCTGAGGCAGGAGGATCGCCAGGAATTCAGGCCATCCTGGGCTACACAGTGAGAACCTATCTCAAAAAAAAAAAAAGAAAAAGAAAAGAAAAAAGACTCATGTACCATCATCTGACACCTGATACGGAATCATCTCCAACTTCAGTTGCCTCCAGCCTTACCCTGATTCATAGAGCACTCTGTAAGAACCCACTGGAATTTTGTAGCTGGAATTATATGACTAAAAATGAATTAATTCCTATTTTTTAGTTGAAATGTTCAAGAGAAATGCTGTGATGATTGCTGTCATAATAAACAAGTAGAGATTATTCCAAACATTGTTTTGAAATTTCTATAGCATAGTATAGTACATTTAATCTTAAAATGCAAGACATTAGTTTTTAAAGTCAGCTTTTCTCCTTGCCAGGGTTTATGTCTGCATGCACAGACAAATTAAATTTATGACTATATTTTGTGGAATATCTCCTTGACTTTTTTCTAGAATTATACAAGGTTTGGAGTTATAAATGTTAGAAAAGATTTCTGGAATTTCATTTTTAAAACACTGCCCCTTTCTGTCATTATGAACTGCATATTATAAAGTCAATGAAAATTAACATTTATAAAGATAATAAAATAACCTCATATACATGCATTGAACTTTTTACTGGTGATAAAAGGAAAAATATTTTTATTAGATACTTTTCTTAAATTTGTGCACATTTCTCTTCCAGTACTCCTGGATCTAAGGTAGTCTACCTGTTTTATAGTTAAACCTCCTAGGAAAACACTGGAGAGAGAAAAGTGACACATTATTATATTAGTCTGTGTACCTTAAACTTCCCCTTTCTCTTCTTGGAAGTGATAGGACAAACATTCAAGACACATTCATGAAGCGACTTGCGAGCACAGGCTTCTAATCCTGGCACTCTGGGATGCTGAGATGGAAGATAGCAAGTTCAAGGCCAGCTTGGGCAATTTAGCAATTTAATGAGATTCTGTCTCAACATAAAACATAAATATAGTCCTGGGGATGCTCAGTGTGGAGGCCCTAAATTCAATCCCTAGAACTACACAAAAAATATGGACTATTATGTAGAGACCCTAAGTGGGTCACTTCACAAACACCCTGTCTGCAGTTTCTTTGATGCAGTGTATACAGGTAGGTGTGGCTGTGCTGGTTTATCAAGATTGGAACCTATGAGCATGTGTCCTTACTTGGTAAAGGGGACTTTGCAAATATAATTAAGGTATGGAGCCTGAATGAAGAGATTGCTCTTCAGGAAGAGGTCAGTCTGATTGCACGGATCCTTAAAGTGAAGGACTTTTCCTTTCCAGCTGCAGTCAGAGGGAGATGCAACTAGGGACAAAGGAAGGTACAACATGTGGGCTTTAAAGACAGAGAAAAGGGGCCATGAGCCAAGGAATGTGGGCAGCCCCCAAGAAGATGAGCAAAGCAAGGACACAGATTCTTCCTTAGAGCTTCCAGCAAAGAATACTGCTGCAGACATCTAGATTTGAACTCAGATATGTATCTGACTTCTGACTTATGGAAGTGTAGGGTATAAGTTTGTGTATTTTAACCCACTGAATTTTTTGATAATTTATTATTACACCAACAGAAAACAAATACCCCAAAGGCCCTGGTGACTAAATCATTTTAGCTTTCCCTTCAAGCCAGTACAAAAAGATGAGCCCTGGAAAAACAGCTTTCTAACACTGCCGCTAATGGCAGATCTGATGCGGCCTTTCCCAAGTGGTGAAATACTATGAGCATCACTTTTGATTACGCAGCCCTTAATCAGTGACTTTCAGTTTTTTGTTTTTACTGCAACTCACCAACAAATGATACACATTTTAATGTCAGCAAACACCATAAGCACATTATGATGCAGTACTTATCTTTACGGGTCCCACTGTACACTGGCATTTTCAATTCTCTTCTGTTTCTTAATGTAAATTATAACCTATTAAAAGTGACTTCACAATTTTCTAGTAGGTTGCGAGCCTCATCTGTAAACCACTGGCCGACATCACGCCATCTGGGTGGCCAAGATGCAGTTTCTTGCAGAAGACAGTTCCCATTTCATGTTCTATGGGCGCAGAAGCATTTATTCATAATTTAAGTAATTGCTATATGTATTACTTCACTGTTGTTGGATATTATTTTTAATGTGACAAAATGTATTCTTTCTTTTTTTCAAAGTGAACATCAAACCCATGACAGTTTGGAAATTAAGCCTAATAGTAAGAGAGAGAGGGACTGCAGTGGGGAGAGTACACTCTGGAAACAATTTTTAAACAGATACTGCTTTGGGTGTGGGTGCTTTGGGTTTTGCTTTTTATTATTCAGTTCATTTCTGCTTCTTTACAAAATTTATTAGCATGCATTTGCAGCACACGATGACATGTTCACCACACGAGTTGGCAAGCGCACACGACGCGTCCCAGTGTTCGCTTCCCTGTCTCACCCCTCCTCCACCTCCGCCACCTCCGGACCCCCTGCTCGTTTGCATTGCCTGTCTTTTAGTTTGTTTGCTCTGTGTCCTTTTGGTTTTTCATTTAAGAAAAACCATGCAATATTTGTACTTACATGTTTGATTTATTTCACTTAATATTATGTTCTCAAGGTACACCCATTCTCCCACAAATGTGGTTTTTTATTATATATATATGTATAAATTTTCTCTCTATTCATCTATGAATAGACAAGCAGGCCACTTCCAAGATTCAACTATTATGAATTGTGTTCCTATAAACATGGAAATGCATGTATCACTATAAAATAATGTCTTTAACTCTTTGGGGAAGATACCTAAGAAAGGAATAGCTGGGTCTCAGTTCTGCTTTTATGTTTAATATTTCCCTTTTGCTTGCTTGCCTCTAAGAAATTCCCTGCTTTCTTCTCTGCATGTTTTAGGTTCGTGTGTTGCATTTCCTTTTAAATGACTGTGCAGAGCCGCAGAGCATCAGTGGCTTGGTTGTAGTAATTCCTTCATGTGGAGATCATTTCCCCTCATTCCTAGGAGCTTATGAATCTAAAAATGTGTCTTGTAATTTAACTAAAAACCATTTTCTAGGTGTTGATAGCAAATAATGTTTAAGATTATGCTGTATTAGTTTGCTTCCCCTACTTTATGTTGTGAAGCAAATGTCCCCCAAAGTCACAGTGGCCTGAAAGTGCAGGTTCGCTGGTCGTTCCCGGCACAGCGTGGTTGCAGTTCCTCCCCAGCTCTTCACTCAAGGATGCAGGCTGAGGAAACATGGGCAGTGCAGGGTGTGTCAGTCTCAGGTCTGGGGAACGCATCAGTCTGCATAGGTCAAAGCAGGCTTTATGCTATATTTAATAGGAATGGATCGGTAAACACAACATTTTTATAGGGAGGTCAGGACATAATAAAAAAACAATTAAAAAATTAACCTCCATGTTATCCCTTATAATGCTATGATCAGGTTTATCCTTGCATCTCTGTCAATTCAAAACTTGATTTTAGTGTTGGATTATGTTTGAGACTTACTATGATAGCATTTATGTTTTCATTTTTAAATGTATGTTTAATCATAGTATAATGCTGTTGATCTTCCTTAATGTATTTTTCTATAAAATCAGCTATGCTTATCATGTTTTTATAGGTCACAAGAGGCTGTAGCTATGATGGGTTATAGTAACATCAGGAAAATAGGTCTGGGGCACAGCTCAGTGCTAAAGCCCTTGCCTAGGATTCATGAAGCCCTGCACTGGGTCCCCAGCACCCTGAGGGAAGTGAGACAGACAGAGAGAACGCTATCACTCTAGTCTAACTTAGAGCCACAGTAAGCAAAGTCTCAGTTCTCCCCCAGACCTCACTGGGTGCTGTCTGCCTTTACAGGCAGACGCTGGTGGCCAGGAGGGCTCTTCTTGGTGCAGGTCTGGCTATGTCTCTAATCCTTTGAAATGACCGCAGTGCCGCCTGTCACTTCAGATGTCTATGGAGCAGGGCTGCTTTGTGGACCTCACACCTCAGAGAATCTAGAGATTTCACCCACTCTTTTCCAAATTAGCAGCCATCTCTCCACAGAGATCTGGCCCAAACTCATGGTTGCTGGACACCAATGGGTGGGTTGCTGGACACCAATGGGTGGAGAGCAGTAGGATTAATACACTGTACCAGGATTAACTCTGGTAGCTGAGCAATGTATCTGAGCAATGTATTTCCTCCTCTGTCTCTTTATCTTAGTGTCCGACTAATGCCTCTTCCCCCAGGTGAAGCTCTTCTGATGTTCATGTGAATAGGTCTTCTGATAACCAATCCCATCCTGGAACTTCTTGAGGTTTGCATTTTTTTGTTTTGTTTTGTTTTGTTTTTTGAGAGGGGACAGGGTCTTGCTATGTAATTCATGCTGGTTTGAATTTACTATAGACACCAGGCTGGTCTCAAATTCCTGGTGATCCTCCTGCCTCAGCCTCTCAAGTATTGGGATTAACAAGCATAAGCCACACATCCAGCCTGGAGCTTCTTTGGAAGCTGGTACAATCTGAGCACCAGATCATGACTGTGTTTGCTCAGGGCTGTGGACTGCAAGTCACTCCCACTCAACTGTAATAAAAGTTTTATTTTATCATTTAGCATTTTATCACAATAATTATACACAGGAGAAAACATAGTAGCAGGGTTTATAATAAAAAACTCAGTCCACCCCCACAGCACTCATTGTACTCTGCTGAGTCGTTGGGAAACATGAGCACACTAACTCCCGCTGCGTGCTTCTCCTAGAGCAAGGACATTTGTTACCAAGACCACAGTCTCACCACCAGGCTCAAGAAATTTGATATCAGTTCTACAATGTCTATTTATAAATTTCCCCCCAATGGCCTTTATAGCTACTTTTTTCTATCCAGAATTAATCAGATCTTTACTGCACGTATTAACATGTCTCTTTAGTCTCTTTCATTCTTTTTTAAATCTTTGCGGGCAACACAGCAAATGTAAAATACATCATTAGGCAATTTATTGTTCCTGGGACTCATGTAACAGTTGTGCTCACACATGAAGTTTACATTTTTTAAAAGTTCAAATTCTGGATTTATCTAATTATTTCATTACGGTTAAATTCATATTAAACATTTTTTCTGAGTTATCATTGAAAAAAAAATTTTTTTTTGTCTTTTTGAGCCAGGGTCGCACTGTGCAGTTCAGACTGGCCTTGAGCTCACATTGTAGCCCAGGCTGGTCTCGAACTTAAAACAATCTTCCTGCCTCAGCCTGCCAAGTGCTGGGATCACAGGTGTGCACCACCACAATTGGTAACAGAAATCAAACTTACAACCTTAAGCTTGCCAGGCAGGGGCTGTGCTGCTGAGCTATATCTCGGGCTGCACTTGTATCTTATCAGAACTACAGAGCCAATTTGTTCCACTGTTGACTGTGTTAGTCAGCTTTCTGTCACTGTGAATAGATGCCAGAGGAGAGAAACTCAGGGAGGAAAGGGTTTTTCTCACATGGCTTCAGAAGATTCAGTCCACGGTAGCAGGGCGTGGCCCATGAAAGCTGCTTCACTCATGGTGACCAGGAAGCAGAGAGACTTGGAAAACGCCAGAAAGGAAGGGGCTGGGGACAAGGAAAGCAGAGGCCTCCTCAGCGGCTTCCCTTCTCCAGCTGGGTCCCGCCTCCGAGAGGCACTCTGGGAGCGCCGCTGAGTGATCCACTTGATGCAGTGAGAGCCTCATGATCCAGCTCTTTCCCCAAAGCTGCCAGCTGACCACCAAATCTGCACCACAGAGCACGTTTTGGAAGACATTTTAAATAACAACCATAACGTTAATGATCTGGATTGTTTCTCTGAGAAAGTCTGAATATTTTGTCTCCTTTCTTTTACTCATGGTTCTAGCATGAAGTGATGGCCTTGTCTCTCAATGACACAAGTTTTTACACAGTGATTTTCTAAACCATTCTCACTTTTGAAACAGCTACATAGGTCCTAGCATCATAACTCATTTGTGATGTACACTGAAATTTTTTCTGGTCTTTTGCTATTTCGAACTTCTTAAAGAGCCCGTGGCATTTCCTGCAAGTGTGCAAGTTACATGAGTCCCAGGAACAACAATTGCCAAATGATGTACTTTATATTGGCTGTTGCCCCACAGAGAGATCGTGCCAGTTTATTCCCACTGTCACCGCACGCCTGCATTTTCCTTACTTTCAGACCACGTAGGTCCACTCACGCTGCTGTTTCGGCAGCTCCTTCTCCCTCCCGGACTCCCGCGTTTCTTCCACCCCTGACCTACAGACTGTCATCAGCTTTTCACTGCTCATTACACCCTCCATGTTCTTCTGCCTCTCCAGCTTATATTTTACAGTCTATGATTATAACCACTCATTTGCATGCACTGCCGAATCCCTTACTTTTCTTTCCCATTGCTGTACTTTATAGTCAAACTCCAAGATCAGTTAAAAGCAGTTCTTTCCCTGTGTTAAACCCAGAAGTTAAATGGGACTGGAGAAAAACAGCCATCCAGAAAATACTGGAAATTCATAGCCCCACGTCAAATGAGCCGTGGGTGGAGTCCCAGTCCATTCCCCAGCCCGTCAACTCTCCAACTGTCCTAGAGGGCTGTTTCATTCCTGTTCCTCTCTTCAACTCTCTAAAAATTTGATCCCTCTGTTGAAGACTTTGTGTTCTACTTGACCAAGAACTTCTATATCTACCATCCTGATTACTGGCCTACTGGGGTCAATGCCCATCCATTCTGCTACTCTCCTGTTAGAAGGAATACGGTACCCTTCCTCCCGCATAAAACCTCTCCCTCTAGGACTGGATTGTGCCCTGGGTTCCATCTCCTCCCACTTATGATCTTTTTTCCAGCAATTCTCTCTCTAAGATTTTGTAAATGAGAAGGGGATGAGGGGTTAAAGGGAGTGGAAGGAATTGGAGAAATACCAAGAACCAAAACATACATGTGCAGGTACAAATTCCCTAGGAGAAATGTGATCATTAATTATATCTAACAAATTAATTTTGAAAAACTGTGGGGAAAAGTACACTTTCAAACCCCTTATTCAGTTTCCTTCCTCTGTAAAGCACATAGTCTCAGGTAATTGTTATAATGACACAAAACAGACTAAACAGTCTTTTTTTCTGCTGAATTGTTCTCGTCACTATCAAACACTCATTAATAGTCTCCATTTGGGCAGAGAATTCGTCCATGGCTCCATATCCCGTTTAACCAGCGTCCTGCTTGTCAGCGCTCTAGACAACACAGCTTCTCCACAGTGCTGTCCGTTTCTTCCTAATCCTTTCCTGTCCCCCAACCTCATTCTAACCAGGCGTTCACCTGCGCCATTCAGAAAAAGCTTTAGTCAAGATGTTCAATGACTTCTATGTTGCCATATCCACAGGTCAGTTCTCAGCCCTCAGCTTGCATGTGAGCCATTTGCCAAGATTTGACAGTTGGTTATGTTCTCCTGAAAATACTGTTATTCCACCCTCTGCTCCAATGTCACTTGATCAGAGAGAAGTTTCTGTAGTATTCTGGGTTAAGTAGCCAACCAGCTGGTCCTGTCTATTTTGTACTGTCTGGTCCCCTTGTCCACCAGTACTGATTACCACCTGATATATTTTAAACTTATTTATTGACTTTTTCATTTTAATCTTAATTTAAACAAAATAACTACAATGACATTTTTGAGATATTGAATGTAGACTAGAAACAAGATGATAGTGAAGAATTATGTTAATGTTGTTACAGATGGAGTTTATGTGAAAAAATAAAACTCCTTGTAAAGTAGATGAATAATGAAATGTCTATTAGCGAATTCACTCATACCTGAAATTTTTCTTTGCTCCGGAATGAGTTAAAAATAAATAAATAAAAGAAGAAGAATGAGTACAGGATTTTTGGCTTGAGCAGTTGGGAGAGTGGAGCCGCTTGCATAGATTTTTGAAGAATTCGGGCAGAGCGGTTCTGCAGGGAAGGAGAGGCAGAGAAAGTAGCGGGCCTGGGCTCCATGCTGCGAGGCGTGGAGGCCGGGCAGGGCCGCTGGGTAAGCGCGCTTGGAAAGGCCAGTCGAGCGAGGGAAGAGATACGTGTCTGTGAGCCATCAAGTCCTACATGACATTTAAAGCTCTGAGACTGGATATAAACATTTAGAAAATGAAAATCAACTTTAAGACTTCCGGGAAGATGGCGACCGGGTAGGCAGCAGAGAGAGAACCTCCCAGAGGATTACCACCCAAACAATGAAATATAGCAATATGAAGACAGAAATAAGGACTTCCGGGAAGAAGACGACCAGCCGAGAGAGCGAGTGCGGAGGGAAGAACGGCTTCAGCTCCTGAACCCGACAGAGAACGCGCTACTGGGACAAA
>PVLD010034899.1:0-12264 GCA_004027595.1 Dinomys branickii | reverse complement strand
ACACACATCTCTGCCCTTCCTCTCTGTCTCAACATGGAAGAAGAGGCACACACACATCTCCTGTTGTACATTTTACATTCTTCACAATTATGTACCAGTTGGGATAAGATTCACTGTCTGCAAGTTGACCATTTCCCGGGACCCTGACCTCTACACAATCCCGGGAACATTTTAACTTCCCTGGCAGCACTCGTGCTGTTCACATCTTCACTTGGGGTGGAAGAATTCCCTGAAGTCAGCTGGTTCTGTTCTGGGTCCTCTGGATTGCTTTTCTGCTTCAGCTGATGGAAATTCCTGGAGCTCATTAGCAGTCTCCTCTCCTTAGTTTGTTGGAAATGGTGGGGGCTCTGGGGTGGCTGTTTTCCTCAGTCCCTCCTTGGAACTTCCTCATTCTGCTGGGCGGCTGAAGGGACAAGGGGCTCACGGAAGGCACTGGCTGGGGAAAAAATGGAGGAGGGATGCAGGAAGAGTCTTCAAATAAAGACAGTGGTCTGAGACTAGGGAAGAGGGCTGGAGGGAAGCATAAAAGCATACAAGAGAAGATGCTTGTATGAGTCTACATGTCTTGTGTTTGTGCCAAGTGTGAAGACAGGGCCTTTATTTTCCTAGAAAGAGCATTTCTATAAGAATGTTGGAGGACAAAGAATTGAGTGTAGCAGAGTCACAGGACACCAGGCCATAACTGCATTTTGATACTAGCAGTAAGAAACTGAAAATGAACATAAAATTGTAGAAGTGAATAGTATTAGAAACTGTGAATTAAAGGGATACATCTCATAAAGATGTAGAAAATCTTTGCATTAAAAATGTAATATATTGAAAAGAAGAAATAATGGAGATCTAAGTGAATGTGACCTAAATACTGTTTAGTACTGAGTCCTTTGAATATTGTAACCAAGACCGTTCTTCCAAAATACCTTGAGAGGTTCAGTGAGTCCAAGTCAAAGTTGGAAAAATGACTCTGACATTAATATACAAATGCAAAGGCCCTAGAACAGCCAAAGACAACTTGGAAAGATAGAACAAATTTAGCGGATTTGTGCCTCTTCATTTCAAGGTCTACGAACTAACAGCAATCGAGACAGTGAGATAGCACTAGAAATACATCAGGGGAACAGAAGGAAATCTAGGACCAAATGCGCTGTGATGTAAGAGTGGAGGTAATGAGAGTCTGTGTTTTTTCTGTGAGAGAGACTGTTGTCCAAAGTATATCATCTCTCCCACCCAGCTAGTTAAAATGCAGTGCATTGATAGAAACAGCAACCTCTTTGCCAGTGTGACAAAATTCTCAGGGGGAAACTGTCTCTGGTACTCACGCCTGAACCAAGTCCTCTCTCCTACATGTGGCTTCCAAGGATTTATAGCTCTGAACCTCAAACTACAGGATGGACCTCAGCCCCATCTAGTGCACCCAACTCTTCCCTGCCTCACACTTCACACCCTCAGAGAAGATGCCTGCACCCATCTCCACAGACAAGATTGGTCTTATTTCCTCACATTTTTATAAACATTACCATAAAATTCACTGCCTATATTGTTCACCACTTCCTATGGGCTTGACCACTGATGATTCCTGGATAGACCTAAGTAGTCTGTTCTCACTCCTGTCACAGGAAGCCCACGGTTACCTTCTAGGTATACTGTGCCCTGCGTTCTGTTGTTCTTGCTCTGCCTCATGTTGATACTGTCTCTCATTCAAGTTGGAGGAAATGGCAGAGGTTTTTTGACCCTCTCCCTTGCATGGATCTCCTGGAAGAGGTGGGTAGTCTGGGCAAGATTGTTTTATGTTTTGTTTTGTTTTTGATTTAGATAGACCTATAGGGGTACTCAGGCATTTGGTGTTCTGTTGTGCACCTCAAAGCACAGATGGGCACTGGCTTGGGGATTATGTTTGAGAAGTTATCAGAGCAGGGGTTTCAGTGGCAAGAGTGGGGTCTGAGGCCAGGGAGGAGTCTTACTGGGAAGATACAGGGAAGGAATAGGAAAAGCTTGTGGGGGTCTAGTCACCTTGTCTGTGGAATGAGATTGAGAAAGAGACCGTCCACTAATGGTTTTTTGATTATCCTGTGAAGTTCAGAGTGCATTCCACTTCCTGGTAGATATCTTTCAATTGGCAATTGTCTGAGCTTCTGTTTGTTCTAACAGAGGCCTCCTGATCTCATTGCTACACCATCCCCTAGACAATGAGTGGTCACGTGATCAAACGATGATTATAGGTGAGATGAGACTGTCTCATAGACATTGGGTCTGAAACATTTGGACATCCACATGCAAAAAATAAACCTCAGTCTTTATTATATCCATTATTAGGCATATCAAGTGATTTCTATATTTCAACTTCTTTTTTTATTTTCTGTGTCTTAGTGAAAATATGAATCAAATGTAATCATTGCAGGAGAGGTGTGGTCACACTTTTTGGTGTCTTTGGTGTATGCTTTGTTGGTGCCACAGCAGAATAGCACCACAAAGACTGTGTAGGGGAAATGCTCCTTATAACATGGTAGCCCGGAGAGACAGTGAGAGAGACTGAGAGAGATAGAGAGAGAGAGAGACAGAGAGAGACAGAGAGAGAGAGAGAGGCAGGGAGAGAGAAAGAGGGAGAGTGGGAAATGCACACTTTCTCGTAACTGTGCAAATGATTTTTCACTTCCTTTAGGCTCTTCCTTCAAACTTCAACGTTTCATGCAACATTGAGCATCTAAATTGTAATATTCCTCCCACAACACCAAAAGGATCAAGTTCATCCCTTCATTCAATAGCAGATTTTTCTGTTCTAAGATTGGCAAAAGTCTTAATAGTTCAATAACTGTAAGACCAAAGTCTCCCCCATAAGACACTATGCAAAAGCTGATCTCCTATAAGCATAAAAATAGAATTCTCTCAGTGTACAAGAACACAGTGCAAGCATTTCCACACCAAAAGGGACCAATGGGGGATCAAATGGAATTGGATTAAAGCAACACTGAAACTCAAGGAGAGACATGAAGTCCCATTGATCTATGTCCAGCAGCCATGGTGAGATGGGAGCTCCACATTGCTGGGACAGCCTTGTTCCAGGGACATAGCATTTGTCGCTGTCATAGCGTTTCGCTTGGCCTGGCTCTACAGTTTCCTTGTAGTTTCCTTCAGAGCAAAATCCATCTACTTGGCAACTCCAACTTGCTGGGGTCCTTTGCAAGTATCATTTTGCTCTCAGAGCTCCAAACTTTGGCCTTTCATGAGCTCTTGCCTGGGATTGAGACCGTGTCACATCTCTTCCTGAAGTTTGTGTGGGATTCTCTCAGACTCCATATCCCTTACTGTCGTCATGCATAAAATCCAGAACCACATGAATAAGAGGCTGGTTCTTCACCATCTTATGCAAAGTTCAAGTCCCCTTCACATATGCCAACTTTGGATCTTGATGGCTGAATTGAGGGAAACACCTCTTAGGTAGCAATGAATGAGCCAGAGGACTTTCTACTGAAATGAAAGATTTATAATTTTAGACTCTTGGTCCTATAAGGAGTGGAAACTTCAGGATTTCCTAGGTGTCCTTGGGGCATTTTTGTTCTTGGTCCTATACCAAGTGCTTGGCTTCCTTGTAATGCTATTCTTTCACCAGTCAGTATATCAATGCCCAGAATTCTAGGTGCTTCTTCCTAGTAAAACTGTAGAGTTTCCAAAGCACACAGTTAGGCCTTTATGTGATGACACTTACTGATTTTCATACTGGCATTTATCAATAAACCTGCCAGAAACTGAACAGTGGCTGGCCTTGTAATTTGCACCAATAAAGTGAATTCATCCACCCCTGTTAGTCTTAGCTTCCCACAAAATTTTAGGACATGGGCAAAATATAGACAAAGTTTGTGCTAGAGTTTAACACCTATGCGACCTAGTATAACTGACAGTATGTCCCTTGTTCCCAGTTGAAACCTCCTAAGCCTGGCCCTTACTTTCATTGCCCCTATCCACATTCCCTTCGTCTGACCTCTTACCAGTTTTGCACTTCAACCACTGCTCACAGCATGCTAGGGCTTCTCTAGACTGTATCTCCAAATCTTACCATAGTTTTCCTGCAAATTGCTTCCCAAATATTATGACCAGTCAAGTTAAGTCATAGTAGTGGCTCTAGGTCTGAGGCCAATCTTCTATATTAGTTACATCCCATCACTAGGAACATATGCTGAATACTTCCTTCCTAAAGGAAGAACAATTTATTCTGAATCATGACTTCAGTGGATTCACTACGTGGTCAGGTAGCTCAAAGACAGAAAGGACAAGGCAAAATGGCACAGCTAAGAAGGAAAGGGACAATGGAGGTGCCAGGGATGAGGATATACCCTCCTCATATACTCAAGTGACCCCTCTGCTCACCAGTAAACAGTGGCAGTTGGGAGACATTTGAGGAACATTTTAGATCTAAACAATAAAATTATCATCTTACTGAAATGAAAAAAAGGTGTAGGGAGAGATTTTACCAAGTCAGACCATGTGACTTTGTCATCTGACATCTTTAAATCTTTAGGACTGGTCAACAGGTTGGATACTCACAAGGCATATATTCATTAAACTTAATGATTTTCATTGTAGTTTTCCTTACCTTGCATAAGTTACACACATTACTAGAGTCCACTGTGATATTCTAAAACAATTATCCAGTGCACTATCCTGAAATCCACATGTTTTATCCATTTTCATATTTACCCTTCCCAATCTCTAGCAGTCATTATCGTACATTGCATTTGACAGGTTTTGTTGTTGTTGTTGTTCTGTTTTGATTTTTGTGGTACAGGAGAACAAAGTCAGGACCTTGCTCTTGCCAGCAGATACTTGTGTCACTGAGGTACATCCCCAGCCCCCATTTGACAGTTTTTAAGAGCAATTGAGGTTGCTCTTAAAAATAAAAAGCTTTTATACTTAGAGATGTATATTGTAACACATAAAACATAACATATCTTAAAGGCAGTCTGCCAAATATCTGACCTTTCTAAAGACGGGTAGGAAAAAATAAACAAAAAGACACACATGAGTCTCTCCTTACACATTCAGTTCACTAATTCTAGAACAAATAGAGTGTCATATTTATTGATGAGGAACAGAAAATTGAATTTTTTAAAGCAGAAGAAAATGACAAATACGTGCTATTATCTTTTACATCCTGAATTCCTGGGAAAGCAACAGGAATGAGAGTGGGAGGGAGAGGGAGAAGGAAATGGACCCAGAGCAATTTACTCAAATAAATATAAATATCAACACCTAAGGAGGCCCTGAGGGAGGGTGAGGACTGTTGAAATGGTAATTTTGTTTGGGTAGGAGAAGGGCCCTTGGCGGGTCAGACCTTTGACATGCATAGGTAAACCATAAAAAATGAGATGGAGGAGTTTTGAGACTCCTGGCTCTGCCACACTGCACAGATTAAGCACTTGGTCACACCAGAGATGATAGTGGTCTCAGGAAAAAAACAGGATGACAGTAAAATGAGAAATTATTTCCTTCAGAGACTGTATTAGTAACCTTCTGAACGTACCCCTGTAGGTGAGGCCTGGCTTTCATAACAACAAGTATTCTGACAAAGTATAAACAATGTACTGCAGAGTAGCAAGTGAAAGAGTAAACAATATTTAATTGCAGTACAAATTCCATAGTCAAAGAAGAACATCTCCCCTGCAGCCTCGAGTTACTCAGGTCAGGAGTGGGAGTAAACACATTTAGATTCAGAGCCCGGGGGGTGGGGCAGGACCAAAACAGAACCCAGGTGATGACTCCTAGGGGGATAAAAGGGACATGGAGAATCATTTTCTGCATCTGGTGACATGTTCCTAGATGTGACTATACTTACTGCAATGGAGTACAGGGAAAGCTAAGTGAGGAACTTTATCTGAGTTCCTCGGTTCAGGCAAGGGGATCAATGACAATTGCGGTACACTCAGGGTTAAAGGTAAGAAGAGAAAACAGACTACCCAGCAGGAGGGCCTGGGAACTGCCCAGATGTCTGCCTGCTGTGAGCCATGGGCCTCACAGGGCCTGAATTGTTACAAGTCAGGCTCTGTGTACCCTGTGAGGTGGATACATAGTCTCCAGAGTTCAAAGCAAGACCATACAGGAAGGCAGTTCCCCCTCTGCCCAGAACCAAGTGCCTGAATCTCCAACCAGGAGAGAGAGGACCTTGAAAATCCTATTCCAGTTCCGCTGCTGTGACCCCTGGGAGTCTCTGGCTGCAACCGTGGCTGTGGCGTCCATTGACTCCGGAGGTGGCTTCAGGTTGGAGCTACTGAGGTCCGGTTCTGAGGCACTGACTTCAGGTGAGAGGAATTGGGAGGGTTGGCTCGGTTAGGACTCAGAGTGACAGGCTGTCTGGGAGCGCGGAAGCCCACCACAAAGAGAGGGTCCCCAAGCCATCCATATCTGGGTCCGTAGTGAGCTTTCATGCAGGGAAAGAAGTCTCAGTGTGGACCGCTTTTGGCGCAGGGGACCAGACTGCAGAATAAATGTTTTGAGTTGCAGACTTAAGGAGAAGGGAGTAGAAAGGACCTCCGTTGATTTTGGTCAAGGTGAGGACAGAGCAAGGACCGAGGACGCCCCTTCCACACCCTCCCACCACCAGAGACGGTCTGGAAGCGTTTTAGAAAAGGTGAAATTTTCAGCCCTTCACCATGCTGTGCAGAAGTCACAGAACCGCGCCATCTTAGTTCTCAGTGGGAACCGTATGCAAGGTCAAAGCATAGTTCTGAGATCTTTATTTACATGAGACAGAGATGGTTTGATCTCAGGTCAAGTTTTGAGACTTGGGAAGGTGAGGCAGGTGAACCGCAGAGTAAGGGTCTCCCAGACATGTGGAAAAGCCTGTGCTGCCTGGGCTCCACAGCACAGTGCACAGTTCTAGGGAAAGCGCCCCGTTAGCCTCTGCACAGTGAGAGCTGTGTGGGTTACCTTGTTGTGCGGGAAGCCATGCAGTATTTCGGGTTGAATGTCTGTGACTCATTACGGTCTCAGAAGCAACCATTTTCAGTGATGCTGCTCTCGACCTGTGTGTGAGCACATTGTTGTTATGTGTTCTCCTTGTTTGGGGAAGATAACTGGAAGGCAGAATATCCGGGTTGAATGTTCACTTTAGTTGTGTTCTGTTTTCTAAGAATCTGCTAACTGCTTTTTGTAGTGGTTATAGCAGTTTACATGCCCACCCTCAGAGAAGGAATAGCTGCTTTTTCTTCACAGGCTTGCTAACATTTGCTTCCTTTGATGTCTTACAGATAGCCATTATGGGCGGTGAGACAGAATCTCAGGGTAGTTTATTTGCATTTCATGCACTTGCAGAAATGCTGAACCTTTTTCCATCTACTTATTGTCTATTTATGCTACTTCATCGGGGAAGTATGTATTCAATTAAGTGACCATTTCTTGATTGGACCTTTTAATGTGGGAGCCTCGTGGGTTTTTTATCCTTTATGTATTCTAGATATTAGTGGTTTGTTTTAGCTTTGAAACATTTGTCCAATTCTGTAGATTGTCTGTTCACTCTACTGTTTTGCTTTTGCTCGGCAGAATCAACACAGTTAGATTTGATCCCATATATTGATCCTTGGTAATATTTCCTGTGCAAATGGAGTTCTATTGCAAAATTCATCATCTCTGTGTATGTCTCATAGAATTTTACCTCACTGTCTTCCAGCAGATAGTTTCTCTCATTTCATATTTAGGTATTTCTTTAATTTTGATTTCATTTTACTATATGGCGAGAGGTAAAGTTCTAGACAACTTTCAGCATTTGGGAATAGGCAGTTTTTACACAGCACTGTTTGTTCCAGAGGCTACCTTTTACTTTTGCTCCAGCAAAAGTATTTGAACCTCTTGCCAAAGAACAGATAGTTGTGTTGCCTGGACTCATTTCTGTATCTTGCATTCTGTTCTGGTCATTCACAAGTCTGGTTTTTTGCCCGTGTTATGCTGTTTTTCTCACTGTAGCATGGAAGCTTATAACTTGAAGAATGGGATTTTGGTGCCCCCAGCTTCCTCCTGTTGCCCTGGTTGCTTTTGCTGTTCCAAGTCTCTTCTGGTCCCATACGAATTTTAGACTGTTTTCTATTATTCTTTGAGAAATGCTCTTGGTATTTTGATTGAGATTGCCTTAAGTCTGTATAACAATTTTGAAAGTATAACCATTTTGAGTATATTGGTTCTGTTTATGCAGGAACAGGGTGTGCAATGCCTTTACATTTTGTCATACCTTCTTGCAATCACCATTGTCAGATAATTGTTCAATTCATTGCATAAATTTTTTTCCCCTTGGTTAGGTTAATTCTCAAGAACTGAATTTCTGTTACCTCACTTTGAGTGTTGTTTTTGCTTAATTTTTTTGCTTTAAGATTGTTATTGGTAGAATGCTGCTTTTTATGCATTGACTTTATTACCTGCTATGCTACTTAATTAGCTCATTAATTCTAAGCATCTTTTCTTGTAATTTTTGTGTCTTGTATGTAGAGAACCATACCATCTGCCAATAATGTTTAATTAACTTTTCTTTTCGTGTACAAATCCCATTCATTTTTTCTTGCCTGCATATTTTGGCTGATCTTTTGAGAACTATATTGAAAATGTAGTTATAGTGGGCATTTTGGTTTTGTGCCTGAGTTCAGGAAAAAGGTAACTTCCCCTGATCTATTATGATATGGGTTTTTGATTTCTCATAGCTGCCTTTCATCAGATTGAGGTATTTCCTCTATGTCTGTTTTATTTGGTGCTTCTATCATAAATGGACATTAGATGTTTTCAAATGGTTTTTCTGTGCTTGTTTCTATGTTAATGCAATGTTTGCCTTAGCCTTCGTCTACATGATGTACTGCATTTTTGGAATGGCACACAGTGAACCATCTCTGCATCCTGGAATGACATATACTACTTCATCATGGTGTAAAAATTTTGCTTATTTCCTGTATTCAGTTTGCCAGTACTTCACTGTGCACTTCTGAATCTGTGTTCCTTAAAGATACTGGCCTGTGGTCCTCTTTTGGGGTTCTTTCCATTTCCAGTTTTTAAAGGAGAATAATGCTTACTTCAAGAATGACTTCAGGGCTGGGGATATAGCTCAGTGGAATAAGCGCCTGCCTAGCAAGTACAGGGTCCTGAGTTCGATCCCCAGTACTGCCAAAAAACAAACAAACAAACAAACAAAACAAAAATAAAATAAAATGCAAGAATGACTTCAGGACTGATGCTTCCCTTTCAATTTCAGAAAACAGTTGAAGAATACTGGCCTATCTTGTAAAAAGTACTTGTAGATTTTAGTAGTGAATCTGTTGGAGCCTGGACTCTCATTGTTGTTAGCTTTTAGTATTGCTTCTTCAATTTGATGGAGAGATATTGGAATATACAAAATGTTTATAGCTTGTTGACTTAACTGTAGCAGTACACATGTATCAGAATTCATACGTTGCTTCTAAATATTCCTTTAAATTTGAGTACAGTTTCCTGATCTAATTATCAATGATTTCTGGGATATTGGCAGAATCAGTATTGATTTCACTCTTTTCATGTGTAATTGTATGCATTTGGGCATTTATTTATTTTCGTTAGATTGGGAAAAGGGTAGCTCTTAAAAAAGAAAGAATCAGCTCTTAAATTGATTGATTTTTTGCATTTTTTAGAGTGAATTTCACAATTTCTGCCCTAGCTTTTGTAATTTCTTTTTTTTTTCTGGCGGTACTGGGGATCGAACTCAGGACCCTGCGCTTAGCTAAGCAAGCGCTTATCCCACTGAGCTATATCCCCAGCCCCTAGCTTTTGTAATTTCTTTCCTGCTATTAGCTTTGGATTTGTATTTTCACTTTACTAGCATCTTGGGGCACACATTCAATTTTCTTTTTTCTTCTTTGAGCGTCCTCTGTTTTCTGATGTGGGCACTCATTTCTATAAACTTTCCTCTTATGGCTACTTCCAGTATGTCTCATAACTTGTGATAAGTTTTATTGGCATTATCACTTCATTCTAGATTTCTGCAGTGTTGTGATAACATTTTATCCACATTATCACTAGATTCCAGATTTCTACAGCGTTTCAACAAACACCAGAAAACATTTTCTGACATGCAGCACATGAGAATTTCTGAAAAATACTGTAGATCTCATGGTAGCACTGAAGCTATGCTTAAATAAATGCAAAAGTATGGAAAATATTCCATGCATATGATCATGAAATATTGCAGTGAATCTGGAAATCAATGGTAAGAGAAACCACAGAGACTTTACTAATATATGGGAAGTTGGTAGTACCCTCATGAATAATTAGTGGGTTGCAGAAAGTAGTGAAATATAAATTCGTAGTGTCAAACAATTATTGTTTCATTTCTAGTTTCATTTCACTATCTTCTGATAACATGCATGTAATGAGGTCCACTCTTTCACATTTACTAAAGTGTTCTTTCTTGGCTAGAGTGTTACATGTTTTGGAAACTGTCCACTGGAGTGTATAGGAAAATATGTACCCATTTGTTGGATGGCTGTAGACATCTGTCAAGTCCACTCATTGAAAGGTTTGGTTGGACTCTGATATTTCCTCTTTGACCATTGTATTAACTAGTTTAATCTGTGTTTGCAAATGGGTATAGTGACACTGAGGTACCGGAAATCTCTGACTAGGGAAAATTCCTGTTGGTCCTGTATTGTGGAAGTACCTCTTGTGGGGTTTGGTCCTTGTCACAGTTTTGGTACTGTTTTCTTATTGTACCCTGTGATAATATACAATATCACTTAGACACTTACTTTATTTCTGTGAGTCTGTGTGTGTGTGTTTGGGATTTTTTTGTCCTTTACATTCTATATTTGTGTGAAAGTTTATAAGACTTACTTTGTCAGACTTCCAAATGAATCCAATTTATGAAGGTCCTGGAAAGGCAGTTGTTTCTAAGTCAGGGAATTACTGTATTACAATTTTGTGGGTGTTTCTCTTACATTTTATGTCCATTATTGTCTGCTTTATGAAGATGAGTATGCAAGAGTTTCTCATGTTATGTTTATACTTGGTATCTCTCCCTGTTGAATCGCTCCTTTATCCAATATGTGGTGACCATCTTTTTCTCTTCTCATGAGGTTTGGTTTGAAATTTGTTTGCTCTGAAATTGTCTTGGTTACTTTACTCTTGTTGCTGAGACAAAATATCCAACACCCAAAATGAAGAAAGGAAAGGTTTATTTAGCTTACAGTTTGTGGAGGTTTCAGTCTATGCTTTGCTGCTTCAGAGGCAGAGTGGCACATGGCAGAGGGCAAACTTCATGGCAGCAGAGCACAGCAAAAACAACCAGAGCAAAAGTGAGGAATGGCTGCAAGCAGCCTCCTTTTCGCCACTACATTGTAAACCGCCTACCCCTACCCAGGGGTGGTGAACCTCTCACACAATCTCCATGCCCTCCTCTTCCACAGGCTCAGGATATATACAAAGTAAGCACCCTGGCTTCCTGTTCAATCACTTAGCCAAACCTCTAGACTCCCCAAGTTGGCACAATGTATCAACCATAACATTCCACCCCTTGTCAACTTGGCAATCATACACATTTCCTTAAACCCAGTTTCCAGATACAAAGACATGCTTATAGTAGAATCAAATTAAGATAGATTCTCCTGCTTTTCTTTGGATTTCTGTTGTGTGAAATATTGTTTAGATTTACAGCCTGTGAAGTACTTTGTATTAAATATTGTCTATATCCTTCACATCATTGAGTTGCATTTTTTGATTCATGGTGCCAATCTCTCTCATTTGATTGGGGAATTAATACCTTTCCCACTGGCAGTTATTTCTGTAAGCTATTGACGTGTTCCTATAGTTGCATTATTTGCTGTTGAGGATAATTTTATCATTTTTCCTCATGTGGACGTGCTCATGCAGCCAGGTGTATTCATTCTATTGGAGTTGTTAGCATTTTTGTTTCATTTTGTCTTCGTAGCATATGCTTGAGAACTTCTGTAATGCTGGTGTGGTGGTCATGAATTTCACAAGTTGCTGTTCATCATAGATTGAATGCATTCCTACATAAATTTTGAATGAAAGTTTGTAGGGTTTATATACCAGAGTTGGAAGTTGTTGACTTTTAGGACTTGAAGCACTTCATTCTAAGCCTTCTTGCCCTAGAAGGTCTGTGTCCAGAAGTGTGCAGTTATCCTGGTTGACTTATTTAGAAACTCATTGATGTTCTCTAACACTTTTTTGAGATTTGGTCCCTGTGTTGGACTTCATTTGTTTGGAGAATTATACAAGGTAGAGACTGGGAAACACTCTTGGCTCTGTGTGGTT
>PVLD010034898.1:0-12264 GCA_004027595.1 Dinomys branickii | reverse complement strand
CTTCCCCGCGGGGATCGTCCCCGGCTCCCAGCGTCTGGGACTTTCCCACGTCTCGCCCCGGCAGCCTGGTCCGCCCTACCACATCTCCCCGGGCATCTCAGAGAAATACGCCCAGTTTAAACTTCCCAGCCGAGGTTCCGGCATTCACGCTCACCAAGTCTGTCTCGAGCTGGTGGTGTTTATTAAGGAGGTTCGCTCCGTTGCTGCTCACCCGGTCGCCATCTTCCCCGGATCCACAAGAGATATTCTAAAAGATCTCTGCTAAATCAATGTTTTAAACTTTAAAAATATGTATTTGAATAAAAATAGTCCTATAAATGAGGATAGAGTTCCTAGGGTAACATCAAAGCAAAGAATTACAATATTTTGTTATTAATATAATAGTAAAAATCTAGAAGTAATAAAGTAGTAAAGTAGTTGGGAAATAAAGTAATAAAGTAGTTAGGGAAATAATAAGCAAAACACATAGCTGAAATACTTCTTCATCTACCTCATGATAATTAGTTATTCTACAGTCAGGGAGCAGCAAGAGATCCTTGAATTACAGCACATGCTGCTCTTCCATAAACTACTATTGTAGACCTATATCGACATTGGATTTGGTTTTCTCTTATTTACCATGAAAAGCAAAGTGACTTAAACATTCATTCCCCTATAGTTCTGTAGTTCAGAAATCTGTTGATGCCACTGGTTTCTGTCTTCTGGCTCTTGGGGAATGGAATCCCCTAAGGTGTTGACCAGATGGTGCTGGAAAATCTGCCCATAAGTTGCTCATACTGATTGCAGGCAGAACCTAGTTCCTTGAGATTGCAGGACTGCAGTTCCTGCTTCCCAGCTGGCCGTAAGCTAGGGGCTGTACTTACCTGCTGAAGCCCTCTCTGTTTTATGCCTGTGGATCCTTGCATCTCCCAGCCAGCAGAATGGATTCTTTCCAAGCTTGCACTTGATTTGGCTTTTCCTTCTACCTTGTCTTTCTTTTGCTTCCAGCCAGAGCACTTTCTGTTTTTCAAAAGTGTTGCTGTTTAATGAAGCGCACTCAGATAATACACACTAACTTGTATTTTAGTCTATAATTGCAATTACATCTGAAAAACCCATTTGATGTACAGTATAGCATATTCACAGGTTTTAGGAATTAAGAACCATTATTCACTTATCACCAGCATATTTTGAGTTGTTCTTCAAGAATTTCTGAGTGGTTTGTATGCCCAAAACCTTGTGTACCTAAGATGACTTTCAGGGCTCAGGGAGCAGCCTGCATCTGAAATAAAGCAATCACTAGCCTCACGGTACTGAGCTAATGGTTGCTGTCTTCAGTAGTTCTTAATCTTATCTCCAAAGGCACATACCCCAGATACTACTTCCTTGTACCTAAATATTCCAAGACTCCAACTGCTGCATTGATGAGCTGTTGTAGCTTGTGTTCAGCTTCCAATAAAAAAAGTTAAAGGGTTTTATGTTAAAGCAAAAATGTCCTGTTTCTTTAGCATCATCTAAGTATTGGCATCAGCAACTGTTCTAGATTACTTTCACAGAATTCCTCACACAAGCAAGAGACCTTCATCTTGTGTTTTGTGCCTTAGAGTAGATAGCATCTTTGGCATCTCAAAGGTTGGACCACGAAGAGCCCTGCTTCATAGGCAGCAGTACACAGATGTCCTGGGCTGGGGGACGGGAGTGGAGGAATGTACTGAGGACGGAACAGTCTGGGATAGAAATGAAAGAATGGAATGATCTGAGATTGATGTTTCAAATAGATTACTTCAGTTATCATGTTTTCATAAACAGTGACAGAACAAATCAATATGACAGAAATTTATACTAAATAAAAAGCAATTGAGATTGGAACTATTCTGGAAACACACTCTAGGAAATTTGGGCCTTGAGTGAGAGTTTAAAAGATAACTGAGATGATGCATGTATTGATTTCTGTCTTGAAACTTTTTCAGAAAACCTTTGGTAATCATTAGGACACTAGCTACTTGTTCTAAAAATTGACAGCTGAAAGGGAAAAAGCAGTATTTATCCTAATCTTCAAAGAAAATGGCCAAGTAGGAAAACCTTCCTTTACAGAAATATTGCAGTTAGTGACTATAGAAGAATGATTAAATTTACCATGCTGCAATGCTAGTGAAATAGTAGATTGAGGCAATGATCATCAGTGATTAGCCATTAGATGCAATATCAAAGGAAAATTTGATAATGGAGAACGTGCTTTTCATTAGTGATAGAAAACTAGCGCAGATTTTTCCTCCTGGTTGAATGTAATATTCTGTCCGTGATGTATTGTTGTCAGCTATTAAATATAAATCAAACTGAGCCTCTCTACCACTAACATCCAGCCAACAGCAACTGTAAGGGTGAGGAAATAGTGAGATTCCACAACAATAAACAGAGAAAGCCAGAATGAGGGACATTTTCTAGGGCATGTGACACAGTTTCTGCCCAGAGTTAGTAGCATGGGAGAAAAGGGAGGGAGGAAGAAAGGACGGAAAAGGAGGAGAGGTCAGTTATGCACTAAAAAACAGAAAACTTGGAATATCTAACAAATACAACATCTGGTTCTAACTTGAGCATATCAGTGTAAAAAAAAAAAAAACACTTTTGGGATCACTGGAAAATTTTCAGCATGGATTGGACGTGATACCAAGACATTATTTTTAATATGTAGGTGAGGTAATGTCAGTGTTATGGGAGAAAATGTCTGTGCTTTTAGAAATGGATCCAGAAGTATTTAGGTATGAGGTTGTATGTTGCTGGAATTTGCTTTTACAAACTCTTTAGTGAAGGAAAAATGTCAATCATATTTGGTAAAACTTTGGGAGTTATTGAACCCATTGAACGGAGCATGAGAATCCATTATACCCTCTGCTGTCTCCATGCAGTTGGCAGTTATTCTTCATCAATTTTTTTCAGTCACTCATTCCCATTGAACTGTATACCTTTAACCACTGCTTTGTATTCACAAAGGGGAAAGCTTTTTCTGCCTGATTGTTCTGGTGTAAATAGGTGTCCCTGGTTCCTGAAGTACTGTCCTCTGAATCCCCACAGTTTCTGGTAGTGTTGATCTAATTTCCTTGAGGTTCTACACGTCACATTGGGACACTTTTAATTGATAAGGCTCCTCCTATTTGGAAATTTCCAATAATAGACAGTGTTCAATCGGACAGACACATACTAGTTCCACTAGTATAACTTGTATGCAGTTTTTCCCTGTTCCAAGATTCACAGAAGCTGACCTCATCATGTACTAACAGGAGCAAGAACAATAATTGATCACATTCGCTCTGTGCTGGCAAGAAGTGCGGTGATCAGTCTTAGAGGACTGACTTCACGACTCTGGAGAGATGCACGCCAGTGCAGTCATGGGTGGCACACTGTCCTGGGTGTGCTGAGACTGGTCAGAGCCGGAAAGGAATACAGACAGCAGTAGTATTTGCAAGTGGGCAGAGCCCATGTCACAGAGAAAGTTGCTTTTCTCCTTTCTGTAAAAAATGCATTCTGGTTTTTCAATCCCTGCCCTTTACCCACCAAAAAATTTAGCCCTGCTAATTCTACAGTTTGTGTACACTTTTCCCCAACCATCCTTTTCCTTTATTAAGCTTCATTTTCCAGGCTTAAAAAAGCAAAGCGTTGAACAAAATGGCTTACAAGCTAAATGAGAGCAAATCTCATTTTCTTAGGAGACTCTGTCCTGTTCTTATTTAGGGTTCTAATTTCTATGTCCAGAGAAAGGAAAGGAAGAGAAGGCAGCTTTATAAGGAAATAATATCCTTCCAGGTAAATTTCACACATGTGAAGTGAAGCAGAGCATCTCTATTTTTGTAGTGTTCTAGAGACATTGAATCCAGCTTCTTGACATTTCTCGTTTTGGTTCTCATTTGATTCTACTGAGCCATTTTGTTTACGGGTAATTTAAGCTTTGGACAAAGCTCTGGTTAATTCAGTGTCTGAATAAAAGAAGGAATAATTCAACTTAGAGGTCACCACAGAATTTTAATCATAGGGACAAGAAAGCAAGGAAGGCAAAACCTCATTAGTGGTATAACGGGGGAAGAATCCAGTCTTAGACAAACGGGACCAGCTCCTGAAGTTTTGCTGTAAGCTCTACAATGCTAGGAGGAAGACACATTACTTTGCACTGTCAGAATCCTATAGAAATAGAGAAAACCTGAGTAATTCCCATTGAAGTCAGGCTTTCTGCATTCAAAATAATATTTTTGAGCTTCTTGTATGTTTATTAGTACAATTCTGTTATTTAAATTAACCTTGATTTATTCATTCTTTTCAGTTTATGGAAATTAGAGATGCTTTCAGCTATTGGCTACTATGAATAAGGCTGTGATGAACATCCTTTTGTAATATTTTCATAGACATTTTCTAAAATCCCTTCTTTGGAGTGTTATTAGAGGGTGATAGAGTTAAGTTTTCATTTAATGTTAAATTTTTTATTAAATTTATAGGAAACTGCTAGTCGATTATCCAAAGGGGTTGTGCCAATTAATATCCACCACTAAAATAATAGAGTTCTAATTGTTCCACCTTTATCAATGTTTGCTCTACTCAAGGTTTTCGTGTTTGCCATTCCAATGCCTGTATATTGATAGGTGACTATGGCTTAACTTTGTATTTCCCTGACGGCTAAAGGCACTAAACTCTCTTTCCCTGTTTATTGACCATTGTCCATCATCTTTGCTAAAGTCTGTTCAAACCATTGTTCCATTATTTTTGTGGATTGTCCATAATTTCTGGCAATTTACTTATTTTTTTGCAATGGATGCTTTTTATTATCTTTATACTCACTAATTCCAGTTGCTGGGGATCTAACAGGCCTAGTTCATGCTAGGCAAGTGCTCTACCACTGAGCCACACCTTCAGCCTTTGTTAATTCTTTATTGTGAATTATTTATTGTGAATTATTTGTTCTGAAACTTCATTCTTTATTCTGAATCTATGATGCATATATGTGAATCATGTATATGAAGAAATTTTCTGCCAGTCTGTGTGTACTATTTTTTAGTTCTGTATTTTCAAGATCAGAAGTTTATAACTTTGATTAATATTTAATTTTTTAACATTTCACATTTTTATGTTTTAGCTTTTTCTATATTATGCTAAAAGAATAAATTTTGTCACACTGAAGCTGCAAAGACATTTTCTTATGTTTCATTTTCATCCAGAAGTTTTATAATGTTTAACTCTCAGATTTAGGTGAATTTCAAATTAATGTGTATATATAGTGTGAGGCTGAGATCTGCTTTTGATGGCTATTTAATAATCTCAGAAACATTTGTGGGAACACTGAAAATTATTTTCTCTCTCTATTGAATTCTTTAGGCCACTTTGTTTAGGATTAGTTGATCATATGTCTATGGATTATTTATAAGCTGTCAATTCCATCCTGTGGGTCTACTCACCTTATGACAGTGTTGTAGAACCCTAATTACTGGGCTTTACACTATGCTCTTCATGTACTAATGTGGAAAATGCTCAAAATAAACCGTTGAATTGGAAAAAAGTATGCAGATCGAAGTGGAAACTTATAGGATTTGTGTGAAAAAGAGAGAAAATAACAATCTTCATATAAGTTCGATTACACTTCTTAAAAACCCTGGAAGGATACATGAGATGCTGCAGGCGTGAATTGCAAGTGTTATCTATTGCACGTAGGAGCATGTGGTGAGTGGTCAGATGAGATACAGGAATAGGAAGAATTTTCACAATATTTTAAGAAATGTCTCTATATTAATTGGTTAAAGCTTAATACTAAGAGTAAATCATAAGGAAAATACATCATTCTCAGAGTACACAAACATGGAGATGGAAATTCATCACAATAATACTTCCAGGCCAAATTAGATGGTTTAGGCCTTAAATATTTTAGGCATGTTTTGTTTGACAAATATTTGTTGAATGTCTGCAATGTATCAAGCCTCAGGAACTTAAAAAGAACGAACTTGACGTGTTCCTAATGGTCATGGTGTGTACATTCTCCTAGAAGCCAAAGGTCACAAATGATAAATAAAACGTATTTACAGAATATGGTTAATGCTGTGGGTAAAATAAATATGAATGAGAGGCAAGGTGAGTGTGTGGGAGGGTAGGTAAAGACTTTTACGGGTGTTAACCTCTGAGCTGAGACTTCGGTGCCAGGGGGATCCTGGGAATGAGCAGTTCCAGAGGAGAGGACAGAGGGACAGGCTCTGAAGACTGAGGTGGCTGAGCAGTAGCCAGGCAGATGCGGCAAGGGCGCACAGAGCAGGTGGCCCTGAAAGACACTGTAGAGGAAGCAGGGGGCAGGAGAAGCTGGGCTTTAGAGCAAAGCACAAGGAATTTAGATTGTATCCCAAGAAACGGAAAGCTACTGAAGTTACTAGAAGCTATTATGGGGGTAAAATGATCCGATGTGTGGTTACAACAAAAAAATTCATTTTGTTGGGGAAAAAACAGGTAAAGAAACGACTGGCAGTGGGAAAGGAAGGAAAGCAATAATTATGGCACGTAGCTAAGAAAGGGGTGTGTGGACAAGAAAGCAATGTCTCCCCACTTGTCCCAACTGAGGACAGAGAACAGTCTGGTGGATTCAGTAAGGAGAAAGTCCTCTGTGGTCTGTGATTTCTGGGTGGTGGCTGCCACAGGATGCAGATTACAATGTGACAGCAAGTGAATTCTCCGTATTTTATATTTCTCTCTCTCTCTCTCTCTCTCTCTCTCTCTCTCTCTCTCTCTCTCTCTCTCTCACACACACACACACACACACACACACACACACACACACACAGAAATAAAGAAATGGAGGAAACATTAGCTCCTTCAAGGATCTAATAAAGGCAACAGGACCATACTTTAGCAAATACAATGTCTAAAATTCTTATATGGAACACTGCTTTATAACAAGACACTCATAGCTCTTTAATGACAAAACACCATGAATAAATCCAAAAGATGATTCGTTGTTGGAAGTAATATTATTGCCTGTTCCCACTGAAGGTTTTAACCTAACTCCTAGGTATATTTTTGGAGTGTCACAGATCCACGAGCCTAGCGAAGGGCTTTGAGAGCCCGTGTATGTAACAGCACGTGCTGCGTCTCTTTACCCACCCCATCACCTTCATCAACCTCAGCACCTGTTCTGACGGCTTGAAGTGCACCATCAACCCCGCCGTAGGAGACTTGATCTCCTTCACCAAATGAACACTTCAAAGTTTGACTCTGTTGATTGTGAATAGAATTTATATACATTTTTCCCCCAAATACATGGCTGGCACCAAAAGTGTGAGGTTTTACTTTAATGTTCATGAAAGATAATGATATAAATTTCATTTTCACTTTACTACTCTATTCTCATTGACTGTGGGTTGCTTCTGTAAGGGATGTGTTTTGATGCACAAAATACTGTTCCAATGGAAGGAAACTTAGTCTTCCACATAGGTAGTACCTTCCTGAGTTGATCCTGGGTGTAAAGACTGACTTGCAATAACCCAACTTTCCACAGGGTGTGTTTGAGTCTCTCTGTGTATGCTGTCCACTCGTGCACAAGGATGGGTTTAACTACTATGGAAAATTGTGGCTTCATCTTTTAGCCCTAGTCTTACACATTCCATTTTATTTCCCCTTCCACCTCTGAAAACACATGTTTCTGCTTCTTTGATGGAGTCTTGAGCCCCAACCACAATGGTAGGAAAGCCAGTCATAAGCAGCAGTGCCCCTGCTGCTAAAAGCTATTAGTGCCAATGTTGTTAATGACTGACCCAGTTGAATGTGCTGATTTAAGAGGCAGACTTATTCCTCATCTCTCCCTAGGGCCTTGTTCTTAAATGGGATTCTTATGCTGTTTACTCCTCTGGAATAAGGAGTGTTAACTGCCAACCACAACACTTCATACTTCAGTACGCTGACCTGAAATAATGGGGAAGAAAACATGTTACCATATTTCATATATGAAGCCACATACTCTGAAGAAATTCAGCATCCCTAATTTTTGCCTAAATAAGTTAGATACCAGTGCTCTTTGCCTGAAGCTATAAATATTACTTTTTTCTGAGATCTAAAGGATGAGAAGGGTAGAGTTAGATTTTTCTTTTAGGACCTAAACATATTAGAAGTAGCCTGCAAAATCAATACCAATTACTTGCAAACAAGGGCTGAAAAATCATTGAATCTAGAGAGTGTGTGTAGGTAAATGTTATGGCTTGTGTGTCTAGATGTCTCCACAAAGTCTCATGCAGTCACAGTTGGGGCTTATTCAGAAGTGACTCAGTCTAGAGTGTGTGACTGATTCACCGTGCAATGCTAGGACTAATGGTGCTAGCATTAAGAGTGTGTTATTATTAAATCAGTATGCTGATTGGTTGGGCACCACCCTAATCCTGGTAGCCTGGATATAATATAAGGGACAGAAAAAGGCTTGTCTCCCCTTCGCTTGTTTCTCTACCTTCTGCATACCATGAACTGCTTCTCCTTCGCAATGGCCCTCTGCCATGCCGCCCTGCCTTTGAGCCAGCCAATTATGGACAGAAATCTCTACAAACCATGAACTAAATAAACATTTCCCCCTTTAACTTCGGATATTAGGTATTTTGTTTAAGCAATGAGAAAGAAATAACTAAGAATTTTGTACTGAGAGTGGAGTCATTGCTGTGCCTATGCCTTTACCATGTGGTTTAGGCACCTTTGGAACTGACTTGTGGGAAGAGTTTGGAAAGGCTCAAAGATTCCAGCTGAAAAAGTAGTCCTGGAATACATCAAGCTGTACTTGATGGGTGACCCTGGTCGGAACTCAAAAGATCAGAATTCTAGTAGAAATTCTGCTAACAAAGACCAGTGTGAGATTTCTGGTTGGCTATTGGACTCCAGAACATTATGTTATAACTTGGCAGAAAGTTTGTCTGCCTTTTGGTTGCGTCCACACACTTTGACTGTGACTGAGATAAAGGGCAGTGGACTAATAAATCTTGCAGAAGAAATTTCAAAAGTCTTATGTTGAGACAGTGGCATAGCTATTATTGGAGTATTTTGGCCAGATTTATGTGGAGAATTAAGAGCAAAGGGCCCAGCAGAATGATTCAAAATACTGTGAGTTTGGCCAGAAAGCTCCAGCAAAGTTGTGGCCTGTAAAGAAGGAACAGAAGGGAAATGTTTGCTTAAAGGACTACCAAGGAAAAGCCAAGTATTTCAGAAGACAGCAGAAAAGATGGCCTGAAGAGAGCAAAAGAACCAGAAAAACTCCAGCCTTTGCAGCCTGAGAGTTGGAAAGATGAAAAACTTTTCTTTGAGAAGAAAGTCCCAGAGCACCACATTACAGAATGGTGACCACCTACAGAATTCATTCCTTAGGATTGGGTATAGAGTGCTTAGGATCCAGGTACTCAGCCCCTTTAGCCAAGAGAGAAAGAAACCTGGTTACTGCACCTGCTGGCAGCATACTTTGTCTGCCATGTTCCCGTTCTTTACTATCCCCGTTTGTAACTTTGGGAATGGAAATATCTATCTTGTTCCATAGACTGTAGGAAGTACTTAACTTTCTCTTCATTTGTACAAGGGCTTGCAGATGAATATTTGCCTTAAATCTCAGAGGAGACTTGGGGCTTGGGGTTTTCAGCAATTCTGAAACTGTTAGGACTTTGGCAACTCTTAAAGATAGATTAAATGCCTTTTACATAAAGTAATACCCATGAGACTTTGGGAGGCCAGGGTGAAATGTTATGTCTTGTGTCTAGATGTCTCCCCAAAGCTTCATGCAGTTATAGGTAGGTTTTATTCAGAAGAGGCTGGATCTAGAGTGTGTGATGCTGGAATTGACTCACAGTGCAATGCTAGGATCAAGGGCACTGGGATTAAGGATGTGAGTGCTACCTGCCCTCAGTAGCCTGGATATGATATCAGGGATTGGAAGACCTGTGCTTCTCCCTCACTTGCTTTTCTACCTTACCTCCCCACAAACTGTTTCTGCTCTGCAATGCCCGTCTGCCATGTGGCTCTGTCTTGGAGCCAGCCAGTGACGGGCTGAAACCTCTACAAACGGTAAACTAAATAAATCTTTCCTCCTTTAACTTTAGGTGTCAGGTATTTTGTCTCAGCAATGATAGAAAAATAACTAAGACAGTGAATGAACTAAAACAAAGCCTACGTGAGCATGTCTGAACACTTTCACAAATAGGAGAAGCAGCGGCAAACTTCTCTTCTGTTTATTTTAATGTTTGTGTATTAATTTGTAAATTACAACTCCTGTTACATTTAAAAAGGAAAATTAAAACAACAGCAAATAATAGGTAAAGGGCATTTTGTAGAATCCCTGGCATGATTGAAGCTTGGGCTGTCTTCTTAGTTAATATCAAGGCATTCAGAAGGTGTATGGGGATGGCTTATCTCCACAAACCAGCAAACCTCTCATTCAATACCCAGACATTCTGCATGCCAATATTGTGTGTTTCATGTCTCAAGATTGTATTGAGCAGAAATTCACTTTGAGGAGCTTGGCGAAGCCTTGAGAGATTTAACTCTGTAGTCTCTCCTTTATTCCAAAGACTGAAATAATGCCTTTCAAAGTCCTGGAATTCTTGGGCTTATGTTTCAGATTAAAAGATCACAGTGAACAGAATTTCTTCCTTTTTTCATTGTTGTCCAGCCTGGAAAGGGGAGTATATCTCTACAGTGTGGACCCAGAAACGCAACCCTGTAGCCTCGCTATGATGGGAAAGTTCTGAAAAACTGGTCTTGCCAGCTCATTCCAGTCCATGCTAAGCTTGCATGTGAATGTAACCAGGGTGGAAGAATTGTAAACACTGTAGAACTTCCTCACAGTGTACTTCCCTGAATACCAGGCTGTTGCGACCACATGGAGACCATCACTCAGTCTCATTCTAGGAGGAAAGAGTTTCAGCTTGTCTAGTTCACTGGCGCAGTTGCCGCAAGAGGTAATGTTATATTTCTTTACGCTTTCATTTTCCTGGTTTCCAGTTGTGCCATCCTTGGACATAGACAGATATGATTTTTAGTATCTGGGAGAGTACCTCAAAACATAATACCTGAAAAGCCTCTCCTTAACTGTCTCTTTCCTTTAACTTTCTTTTTTTTTTATTTAAAAAAAAATAAAAGTACAAAAACATATTAACAAACAGACACCAATTAGCATAAAAAATAGTACAATCACAACTGATCTATAGACAAGGTGACATGGTCTCAACAGTGGTTATTGCTTTATCCATTGACATCTTCGAAGTGTAAATATATGAACCCATATACAGACATGCAAAATTGGTCAGACAATTAATCCTCTCAACAACAGAAAAACACAAAAAACAAAAAACCAAAGACAAAAAAAAAACCCACCAATAGTTGCTGCTTTGCATATTGATATCTTCGAAGTGTGTGTTCAGGATAACACATACAGACATACAAGATTGATCAAATAACCCATCATCAATTATTCCTTAGCATTAAGTGATATAATACAATAGTAGAACCATGTTAGCCTTCCTGCATATATGTATATTCATATATACATACATACATTTCTGTCTCTTTCTTTTCTCCTTTCCCTCGTCCCATCTGTTCTTTGTTTTTGAACAGATTTTCTTCATGTATCTTAGTTTATATTCCCACACTCGGGTTCTTACACCAGTTATACAATGCGTTGCCTGCACATGTATCGCTGATTTCTTTCACTTATGAGTATGGACTCCAGTTTTGACCACTTGCCTACAAAGTTCCCAAAACTGTCCCTCTTTATATCTGAACAATATTCCACTATATAAAAATGCCACAATTTTTTAATCCAGTCTTCTGTGGATGGACACTTAGGTTGCTTCCACATTTTAGCTATTACAAATTGTGCTGCTATAAACATGGGTGCACATATATCAGAGTGAATGATGTTTTCAGATCTTCTGGGAAAATACCCAGAAGGGGAATAGCTGGTTTGAATGGAACCTCTAGACCTAGTTTGCTGAGAAATCTCCAAACGGCTCTCCACAGTGCTTGCACCAGTCTGCATTCCCACCAGCAGTGTAATAGAGTCCCTAATTCTCCACAGCCTTGCCAGTATCTGTTATTAGATGACTTTATCATACTGGCCAGTCTTACTGGGGTGAGATGAAATCTCGATGTTGTTTTTATTTGCATTTCTCGAATGACTAAGGATGTGGAACATTTTCTCATATATTTATTTGCCATTTGTATTTCTTTATCTGAGAAGTGTGTATTCATCTCAGATGCCCATTTCTGGATTGGGTCTTTGAATTTGGACAGGTACATGTTTTTTAA